>CM074725.1:244912586-244977586 GCA_037306005.1 Rhinophrynus dorsalis
TTTTAATATGTTAGTCATTTTTGAAAAAAAAAAAAACCTGTTATCTAAGCAAAAATTTAAGTTTAAAAGGTGCCCAGCAGCCTACTTCCACTTGCCGCACAGAGGATGCTCCCTTCCCACCACCCAGCATCCTCCAATGACGGAGGATGTCTGTCACTAAGCTGGAGCGATCTCATTGGCTAGATATCAATCTCTTCCAATGAGATCGCTCCAGCTTAGAGAAAGAAAGCCTCCGTCATTGGAGGATGCTGGGTAGTGGGACGGGAGCAGAGGCAGTGCTGCAAGCAGGAAGTAGGCTGCTGGGCACGTTTTAAACATGAATTTTTGCGCAGATAACGGGGTTTTTTGAAAAAAATTACTAACATATTAAACTTTTTTGCTAAATGCTCTATCTAATGAGGATTAGATATCTATATGTGATAGATCCACTTTAAGGCATGCTTTACATACATGTATATTCACCTTACTCTTATAATGTGAATAACACTCTAGATTGACTGCCCAGTCATGAGTATCATCCAGCTAGGTTCCAGTCACATACATTAATGATCATACTGCTCTTTCACTGTAGTGAGTTCTGGTTACCTCATCTTACCAGCAAGACAACAAGCATTTACATACACATCTTTTGTTACTCTCATTTTTAAGTATTGCGTTATTTTAAATATTTACTTGCTTTTTTTTAAATAAGGCTGTCCTGAACATAAGAAAAGACCAAGGACCAAAGAAGGTTTGAGGTTTTTACAGGAGGAAAATGGGCAGACTAGATGGGCCGAATGGTTCTTATCCGCTGTCAAATTCATGTTTCTATGTTTTTCAGGCTGTAACATAGTCATCTTCCTATTAGATAAATCAGCCCAACCCTCTCTCCACCCCAGTGCCCCTTCTCCATGCTCCTTGTGAGGGTCATATTGGCAGGGCACCCGCTGCCTCACACCCACTGGTCTAGTATAACTATAAAAACACATTATTTTAAAGATTAGGTGAAAAGAAGGTTATCCTTTTAACCTGTTTTTAGTATGGTCTTTAAAGGGATAGTAATGTTTCCCAAAAACAGCAGCTCCAATTAATCTTCATAGTATTTGAGCCATAGAGAGTGTTATTTCAATACTGTCAGAGATGTGGTTCAAGAGTAATTGAAGGATAAAGTTTCCCCCTCCCGCCCCTTTTACCTAGTGTAACACTTCTCACCTCAGATGTGGAACCAGGCAGATAACGGCAGAGGACAATCTTCTTCCTATGAGAACAATGAAAACCCTACCCCCCTTGACAAGTTTTTCAGGTTTTTCCCTTATCTTAATTGAAGATTGTCCCTCTCTGCAATCTACCTGGGCACCTCCCTTCTGATTCTGGATGAACAGTGTTACATCAGTAAAAGGAGCGGGAGGGGGATACTTTGTCATTGAATTACTCTTGAACTACAACTCTGACAGAATTGAAATAACACTCTCCAGAGTCCAAATACTATGATGATTAATTAGATCTGCTTTTATTATGAAACATTACTATCCCTTTAATCCAGTCCTTCCTGGGCTGCTGCACGCCAGCACGGCTTGTTGAGGTCTCACTCTGCTAGGCACCAGGTCAAATTTCCTTTGGTCCTATTATTACTTATCTTATATCCTCACCTTTCTCTAGTTGCCCCAGGGTCAGCTAGGCGTAGCCACATTGGGTTCTTCCTTGTGCCTATTGTAAGGGATACCCTTGAGCTCCCTCAGTACATCAGGATAGTGTGGCTTTGAAACACAGCATGAACTTCTCCCTCTGCTCCCTCGGTAGTGTCTTGCAGTGTCACGGTGTGCTCTGTGTGTGCAATGTCTATCACTTTATGTAACCAATATGATTGCGGAGGGCGGCATGCCTGATATGGGCGAAGGATAATTTTAATGGAGGTGACCATTAATATATGGAACAGTTGTTCCTTGTGCTTTGAAAAGGGACAGTGGTGTTGGAAAATGTCCAGTAAAATTGGCAGCAGCCATGTGCCCACAATCACGGGAGTTATCATTTAAACCCTGCTGACATATAACTAAACACAAAGGGTTAATGTGGACACTTGGATGTGGCTGCCAATTGCATGAAGGTAGTGACATTGAAAATGGTGACATGAGAGCCTCGCGCTTTTATGCAGGCGAGATTCACATGTCTCCATTTTCAACACGGCGACATGTTTACCGCACGATACTTAACATGCGACTTTTTAAAACTGAACCAAAAGAAGCACCAAAAATATATACTTACAGATAACAGCCACAAACCGCCTCCACATATTGACTTTATTATTCTATTGGTCTAGTATTCCTTTATTCTGAAAAAGAAATCCCTCCTGAACGTTATTAAATCACTTAATATATTTAAAGGTCAGTTGTTTTGTTCAAGAGATATAACAGTTCAAGCTGTGAAAGTGATGAACAGCTTTATTACTTCCTGAAAGTTCAGACTGTCAGGAAATGAGTCGGCAACCACTGTAGGGTTGCCACCTTTTCTTCAAAAAAATACCGGCCATGGCATTCCCTCCATAGACTTAACATTGGACAGAAGACAATTCTTTACCGGCCTGCCGGTAAAATACCGTCTGGGTGGCAACCCTAAACCACTGTAATATTCTATGTAGAATTGTTTGCCAGTTCTCACCGCTCTCATAGAATGGAACACAATAATGATCTAAAATCTGACCACTAGAGGACGATATTAATGTAAAAAGGACAGCAGTTTAAACTGTAATAACTCTAGAAACCCTCATCTCCCAGGAGAGGTAGTATATTTGTTTTATTCTACTACAATATATGTTTTCTGCTAGTTTTTTCTTTCCTGAAAAGTTGCACTGCTCCTTTAAGGTGCTGGAGTCTCTTTTCATGATGTATTTTGTTATTTAATCCATGCACCATTTACTGAACCATTCTACCGACCCTTTTTCTTCAAAATTTCACGCTAGCCTGTGCTTTGAAAACTGGGATAAATAGTATTAGGGGAACAGACTGGTATGATTTTAATGATTTGGATCAAATACCAATATATAACATTCAGTGTAATGAAGTTGCTGCAGGGACACCTAGGGAATGGAGCTGTCAATCACCATTCTGAACCTATTAGTGGGATAGATTTGCTTCCCAAGAGCTTCTAAAACAGCTGTGGCTTTCCTAGTTGAAGGGACACTAATGGCTAGACGCATAAGGCTCTGATATAAAAGAGCAATATTAAACAGCAAACTTAGAGGAATTCAAATGCTTACATAAAAGGCATGCATTTTCTCTTTAACTGTTCCAATGAGACGGTTCTGGAGCAAGCCTGCTACACCATAAGGCAGGAATTAAACATTCCATTAATTTTAATGGGGATTGTAACCCCCTTGAGTACTAGAGAGGTGAATGTGTTGGCAACCTCTCTCTGGCATTCAAGGGGTTAAGTTACCTATTTCAATCATTGGGAATTTTGTGAAATAGTATTTTTCTTCTAAAATGCAGGTGATTTGATTTTGTGGTTAAGCTCTTAAAGGAGCAGTAAACTTTTTTGTTATCGAACTTTTCCTGTTGAGCACAACATGGGCATACCCATCACTGCCAGCTTTTCTATTCAAATGTTATTAGTTGAACTAATCAGGAAGTGAATTACAGTGTGATTACTTCCTAAAAGTCCTAAATGACAGGAAGTGATTCACCATCACATTCTATGAAGAACTGCTTGTCTGTGACTTTCCTCTCAAATAGAACATACCAGCATAACTAATTAAAATCTGTCCTCTAGAGGGCACTGTTAATGGTAACACCCCCCCTCTATTTAGCCATCCATCCATCCATCCATCTATAAAAAAATACACATATTAATAATAACAAAAGTATGCTGATCTTTTAACCCTTTGAGTGCCAGAGGGGTACACAACGCATTGCTTTGCAATGCGTTGCGTACCCCTCTGGCACTCAAAGGATTAAGTTCATATATTGTCTTTCAGTAGCATAATTAGTCTTTATGGAAAAAAGTACACACAAAAAGGTGCCCAGTAGTGCCTGATAACCAACCAAACAATAGGTGTTTAATCAATAAATCAATATACCCACAAATATGGTGGCTGAAAGGGGGCAAATACCACCTCACAACAAAAAATGCGTACAGAGACTTTCTTACTTCTTAAATTGGTTTAAACTAGAATATTTCTAGTTGCTTTTTATATATGTACTAGTTAAACAGCCCGTTACACGGGCCACAGTGCCACTGCCATCTGGTCGCGGGACAGTCATGCTCAGTAGAGACTGCCCGCTCCGCAGCTGATACAGAGCTGGACCCTCCTTCGGAGCGCCCAGCTCTGTGTCACTGTATCAGCCGCGGAGTGGGCAGTCTCTACTGCGCATGACTGCAGCGTCACACACGTTTTAGAGAATTATTATATAGGATTTTTCTCTCTCCCTAAGCATAAATACGTTGTATTCTTTACAAGATAGTCATTCTTTTTATGTACACCAATTTTGGGCCATTAGACGATGCTTAAAGGGATAGTAATGTTTCACTATGAGGGCAGCTCCAATTAATCTTCATGGTATTTGGGCCATGGAGAGTGTTATTTCAATACTGTCAGAGTTGAAGTTCAAGAGTAATTGAATGATAAAGTATACCCCCTCCCGCCCCTTTTACTGATGTAACACTGCTCACCTCAGAGCAGCAAGACTGTCCGGATGTATCGCAGAGAGGGACAATCTTCAGTGATCATAAGGAAAAACCTGAAAAAATGTGTCAAGGGGGGCAGAGTTTTCCTTATGATCACAGTAAGAAGATTGTCCCTTGCTGTGATCTGTCCGGTCAAGAGACCAGATTCCACATCTGAGGGGAGGTGGCTTACACTAGGTAAAAGGGGCAGGAGGGGATACTTTATCATTCAATTACTCTTGAACTACAACTCTGACAGCATTGAAATAACACTCTCCAAAGTCCAAATACTATGACGATTAATTGGAGCTGCTGTTTTTGTGAATCATTACTATCCCTTTAAAGATGATGTCTTCAGCTAGTGGTCGTTTCCTTCATGATAACTCATTTTAGTCTATTAGCAATGCCCAAAGATGACATCATCTGATAGTTTTCTGTGTTTAAAGGGTTAGTAATGTCCTCTTATAATTTGATGCTATATTGTAGATTTAAGTCCCATCTCTCAAACCTTTATAGTTTGAGAGATATAATGTTTTAAAGTTCCCCCCTTCCTCCCCTTTCCCTGATGTCAGCTGTAAAGCTGACAGAAGGAGATTCGTGTCGGCCGACTCGAGGCGGCTCTTCAGCAGACCCGAAATACCAAAATCTAAAAAGGAATACTTAAAGGGATAGTAATGTTTCATAATAAAAACAAGTCTAATTAATCATCTTAGTATTTGGACTTTGCAGATTGTTATTTCAATTCTGTCAGAGTTGTAGTTCAAGAGTAATTGAAGGACAATGTATCCCCCTCCTGCCCCTTTTACTGATGTAACACTGTTCAGCCAGATCAGAAGGGAGGTGCCCAGGTAGACTGCAGAGAGGGACAATCTTCAATTAAGATAAGGGAAACACCTGGAAAGATTGTCAAGGGGGGCAGGGCTTTCATTGTTCTCATAGGAAGAAGATTGTCCCCTGCTGTTATCTGTCTGGTCTATGGACTGCATTCCACATCTGAGAAGAGATGGCTTACACTAGGTAAAAGGGGCGGGAGGGGAAACTTTGCTTGTGAATATCTCTCAAACTATAAAGATTTGAGAGATGAGACTTATATCGTTCTTCATGTTTTTTTAATGCCTACAAAATAAAATAAAGTTAAAACGAAGTATTACTATCCCTTTAATTGGAACAGTCTACAAAGTGTGCTTGCAAACCAGACACACTTTGTAGACCGTACCAATTACATATTTCTTTTTAGATTGAGGTATTTTGGCATTGTTGAAGAGCGCCAGCTGGTCCCGGGACTAGAATCTCCTTCTGTCTGACGGCAGTGCAAGGGTAAGGACGGGGGAAATTTAAAATGTTCTTTCTCTTGATCCAGATAATGTATTTTTTTTAAAACCTACAATATAGCATGAAATTAAAAGCGGACATTACGAACCCTTGAATAGGTCTTCTTTATATTAAGTATAATAACTCATTTGTATATTTGTAATTAGGTGTTTCAGTTTTATATGTTTAAATATTTATTTGTGAAATACAAGGTATATGATCATATATGCAAGACCGGTTTCTTTACACGTGGAAATTCAACTTCCAGTTCATTTCTGTTTTTTCCAGACAAAATAAATTTACTTCTGGTGTAACTTTTTATTTTGGTACAATGTTATTAAGTCATATCGGATCAAATATGATGCTTTCAGACAACTTTTTATTCTTTTCACACACACACACACACACACACACACACACACACACACGTATATTTTGATTATATTTATTTAATTGGAAGATTGAAAAATTTGAGTGCATAGTGTCCATCAACGAACAAACAGAGAAAAAATTGTATTCAGTATGCCGTTATTGATCGACGAGTTTTGCAATCATACTGCTTTGTCATTATCAAACGGCAATATCACAATGGAAATCAGCCCCAAACATTCACATCTTTAACCCCTTAAGGACCAGAGGTCCAGGGAAGTTACCTTCCCTTAAGGACCGCTTTGATCCTTGCCAAAGCGCCGGAACACGTGACCTGTTACACGTACCGGCGCACCGCTTTGAGGCCTAAGAGAGATCGCTCCGATCTTGGAGCGATCAATTTTAGGCCCTGTTTTTACTTACAGCGATCCCGTAGAGCGCTGTAAGTAAAAAGTATGTGACGTGCTATGACCATCATCGGTCCTTAAGGGTATAAGGACCGTGACGGTCATAGCACGTCACGTAGTCCTTAAGGGGTTAACCTGTTTGGGGCTGATTTCCATTGTGATATTGCTGTTTGATAATGACAAAGCAGTATGATTGCAAAACACGTTGATCAATAACGGCATACTGAATACAATTTTTATTTTATTGGATTTTTTTGTTGATTTATTTTAAAATATTTCTATCATATCTGAAGATCCAGAACAGCACCCAATTCTTTACAGCATCTACCTGGCCACCTAAGAAGAGACAGGTTTAATATCTCTAGGTATTTTCTGTTGCGAGGTGGTATATGCCCCCTTTCAGCCACCATATTTGTGATTATCTTGATTTATCTTTTATACACCTATTGTTTGGCTGGTTATCAGACACTATTAAAGGGATAGTAATACTTGGAAATAATTGTATTTTATATTGTAGTCCTTAAAAAAAACATGAAAAATGATATGTCTTATCTCCCAAACCTTTATGGTTTGGGAGATATTCACAAGTAAAATTTTCCCCTAAGTGACATCACTGTTCTAGCTCTCAGAGTTGGAATCCGGTCCCTTGACTGGCCATGGCCCTCCAGAAGTGCTGAGATCACGATCTTTAAAAAGAATTTCTTCATTGGAATGGTCTACAAAGTGTGCTTGCAAGCCAGGCACACTTTGTACACAGTTCCAATGAAGTAGTTCTTTTTAAAGATCGTGATCTCGGCACTGCTAAAGAGCTGCCGGTTGATCTGTGGACCGGATTCCAAATCTGTCCACTAGATGGCAGACTTGGCTAAAACAGCTAGGAAAAGAGAACTTTATTTTAGTTCTGAATATCTCCCAAACCATAAAGGTTTGGGAGATAAGACTTATATCATTTTTAATATTTTTTTAAGGGCTACAGTATAAAATAAAATTATTTTCAAGTATTACTATCCCTTTAGGCACCCCCTTGTGTGTGCTTTTTTCCCATATATCTTTGCATCGAGGAGCTTCTTATTTAGAAGATCACATGAAATAAGTGGTTGATTGAGGTTGGGGCGGTATAAAACACATAGGTGTTTTTCTGGACTCCATCTTTGTGAGCAGATTTCTTAAAGTTGGTGATGGAATTGGTGATCCAGCCTCTGTTTGACGATTTTACACTAGGAGTGGTCTTGTTCAAAATGATTTATTCACTTACATAAAGGGGTGTCAACAGGTCTTGAAGTAACCTAACAATTCTTGGTAATGCCCCCCCACCAGCCCCTTCTTCCCTCCAAAAAAAAGTCCCTCTTTGGCGAGTTGAAATGTTGGGAGATGTGTGTGTGGATATGTGTGTGGATGTGTGTGTGTGTGTATGTGTGCATGTGAGTGCGTGCATGTATGCATATGTACGTGTGTATGTCTATGTACATGTGAGTGTGTTTGTCTGTGTGTGTATGTGTGTTTAAGTGTATCCAGGTGTGACCAGTTCAAGGTAAACTGACAAGGCAACCACAGGGCTAACACACAAGTTACGACAAAGTATGATCCAGATATTTAGCACTTCAAGGGATAGTAATACTTTATTATTACTATCCCCCATATTGTAGTTTGGGGGGCAAACTAACTTTACCACGGGGGGGGGTCAATTAAAAATAAGTTAATTTAAATGGAGCATTTAGCCTCTTGAATGCATTGCTTCACACTGTACTTTTTGAAAGTCTCAAATAAAATATAGTGCGGTATTAACCATGTCACCTGTCTTCCAAATGGTGACATGAGAATCTCACTGTGCCTAAAAGCGCAAGGTTCACATGTTGCCTATTTCAACGTTGCTGCCGTCATTGAATGTAGTGATTGCCTCTAACAACGGGAAAAAAATGTTCCAGAGATATCAAGCAAGCGTATGACACTTCAACTCCCATCATCCTTACTTGGCCTCTTGCCCTCCACATGTAAAAGTAATGTCTCACTTTCACCTTTGACAGAATATGTGTCCACAAACCCCTTCACTTTGACCGCATGAACAACAGATTTTTTATGCAAAAGGAGACCCCGGTTCTCTCTCCCCGATCCACTCAGCTCCGCTCCGTCGTTCTGCACAAAAAAAAGGGGCGAGAGATTATCTTTGCGTGCAGAATGACGCATGCAATCTGTTCCAGTGAGACATTACTTTTACATGTGGAGGGCAAGAGGCAAGGTAAGGATGGTGGGAGTTGAAGTGTCATACGCTTGCTTGATTTCTCACGAACATTTTTTTCTGTTGTCAGAGGCAACCACTATATTCAATGACTGTAGCGATGTTGAAAATGGTGACATGAGAACCTCACGCTTTTATGCATGGCAAGATTCTCGTGTCGCCATTTTGAAGATGGTGACATGGTTAATGTGGCTTCTAGCCGCACGATAGTGTCCCTCCTAAAGAGGGACACTTGGGAGGTATGGACCTCTAATATCTCCTAAAGTGGACACTTGGTCATTACGGACCCCTAATATTTCCTAATGAGGGACATTTGGGAGGCATGGACCCCTAATATCTCCTAAAGAGGACACTTGGGAGGTACGGAGCCCTGATATCTCCTAAAGATGGACACTTGGGAGGTACGGATCCCTAATATCTCCTAAAGATGGACACTTGGGAGGTACGAACCCTTAATACCTCCTAAAGAGGGATACTTGGGAGATTTGGAGCCCTAATATCTCCTAAAGAGGGACACTTTGGAAGATATGCATTCTCACTCAAGCCTTCATAAGTATGTAAAGGCTTGATATAGTAAGAAAAGGAGAACTTTAAAGTGCCCCGCTACAGAGGATAGTGACAACCTGATCAACAGATCTGCTCCCCCTGGGAGGACTTGTGCTGATGAAGTCAATGCGGCATTGTGATTACCAGTGGACAAGCAGAATGAATGTCTTAAACAGGTCCCCGTGCCCCCTAATTGGCCTTCTGAGAAGATATCAATAATCAGCAATGCTCAGGAGAGTTGTAGAGGTAAACTGTTCCGTTCTCAAACCATAACTGTCATTTCCATATTTTAAATTGCTTCAGTGAGAATTATAAAATTGGCTTTAATGCTAGTTTTTCCTGCCCATATTGTATTTATCCCTCTCTTAACTCATTAAGGGTGTCCAACGCATTGCAAAGTAATATGCTGCACACTCTTCAGGCATTCAAAGGGTTTAAAATCCTAATTTAATCCTTTGAGTGCCAGAGAGGTACGCAACGCATTGCAAAGCAATGCGTTGCGTACCCCTCTGGCACTGAAAGGGTTAAAAATAAACAAAGGGAAAAAAAAACCCACAATTGAATACCATAGGAATACTGTGTAATATATCACTCACTCGGCGCAAGCTGATTGATTTTCATTATTAGGATTTTTTGGCCGGTCCCTATGTACGAGCTTGCGTTCACAACAAAAATCAATTTCATTCCTTTGTGCGAGTGTCCAGGATGAGAGATGGAGGTACTGCAGAATTTGTTAGAGTTTATTACATAAAAGCTTCTCTCCCGCTTGATACAATAGTCACTTCTGTGTCCTGTCGACGCAGGAGGAGGAACCACATCCAATATTTCTCTGTGATCTGATTAAGCTTGTAACAGAGGAAACACAATGGCAAAAAGTCTTTCCTCTGTGCAGTCAGACAATGACAAGAGGAGAATAAAGTAATGGCATTTCCCTAAGCAGAAATAAATGAGAAACTGATTGCACTCCGAGGCTGAGGTCCCGAGGAACCAGAAAAATTCCGGAATCAACCAACTGCACCGGGACAAATAAAAGGGATTTTTAACCCTTTGAATGCTAGAAAGGTTTCCAAAACATTGCTTCACATTCAAGGCGTAAAAGCCCCATTTAGATCAATGGTAATTTTAACTCTTTGAGTGCTAGAGGGACATGCAATACACAGCTTTGCGATGCATTGGATACCGCTATGGCACTCAAAGCGTTAAAGGGATAGTAATGTTTCTATTAAAGTGCAGCACTGAATCTTCTTTATGTTTTTATAACACAAAGCTCTATATTTATTTACTTACATACTAGCGTAAAAGCCCGTGTACACGGGCCAAGGTCCGGGTGATGATAAGAGGCCGGTCCTGCTCTGCATCCTGCCGCCGACACAGTCATGCACTGTAGAGACTGGTCGAAAGCACAGAATGCTCCCAGCATTCCATTCTCCCAGCATTCCGTGCTCCCAACATTCCATGCTCCCAACATTCCGTGCTCCCAGCATTCCGTGCTCCCAGCATCCTGTGCTCCCAGCATTCTGTGTGTTCGGGCAGTCTCTACTGCGCATGACGGCTTCTGACAAACATCCTAGCGAATTTTTATATAGGATTTGTAGTTTAATCTCTATTCAAGCCAAAAGGATCCCCCTCCTGCCCCTTTCACTGCGTCGTGCTGCCTCTCAGTCTGGTCCGGATGGAGTGTGCCAAGGGACAATCTTCAGTAAGCAAAAGAAAAACTCTGCTCTCCTTCGTCAAGGGGGGCAGGGTTTTCCTTATACTTACTGAATGAAGATTGTCCCTCGCTGCATCCGTCTTGTCCCACGACTGGATTTCAGATCTGATGGGAAGTGGCCAGAAGGGGAGGGAGGGGGATCATTTTGGCTTGAATAGTGCTTAAACTACAAATATGTAAGTAAAGAAATATAGCGCTATGTGTTATAAAAAACGCAAAAGACTCAGAGCTACACTTTCATAGAAACATTATTATCCCTTTAATTTGTTTTATGGCCTCTTATCCCCCCAAGGTTGGACGTGTAATGTATTAATTCTCTGATGGTCAGACGGGTGAGCTATCGATTGTTGCACAATGTATTTCTCATCCATATGGCACTCAAAGAGTTAACCCTGGTCCATAGAAATATCATCACCTCCAGTGAGACACCCAGACATCTGAAAATGCATAAAACGAACCCAAAATGTGTCCTGTATGAGTAGCTCAGAGGGTGATGCACACACCTGGGAGACTGGGAACCTTCTTGTGCCAAGTTCCTGTACAAACACTGTGGAGTTGAGGATAGGAGTGCCCAGACGATATGTTGTTCGCCATATTGTGGGTGGGGCTTAATCGGTGCTAGGGGGCGGAAGGTTGAAAGGAGGAGTTTACCGTGGAATGGGGCAGGAGTGGGCTGAATGGACTGGAACGTTGGTGGGGTTATACCTGAACTCGTAAGCCACAGAATCAGCCTCTGTCCTCAGAGAACCGGTAATTTAATCTGAAAAACGGATTGCAGAAGCAGATCTGGAGAGTTCCCAGGAATGTCAGTGTACCAGAGAGAGAAATCCAAGTGCACCATAGGGGACAAATGAAAAGGTCAATTTATTTAAAGAGATGGCAATATCTCAATTTAAATGAACATTTGATTATTCTTTACTAGTTGAATAGCCCGTTACACGGGCCACAGTGCCACTGCCACCCGGTTGCGGGGCAGTCACGCGCAGTAGAGACTGCCCGCGCTACGGCTGATACAGAGTTGGATGCTCCTTCAGAGTGCCCAGCTCTGTATCAGCCGCGGCGCGGGCAGCCTGTACTACGCATGACTGCAGCACGCCCAGCAGTGTCTACTCCGCATGTTGTGGCGTTACAAACGATTTAGCGAATTATTATATAGGATACTTTGTGATAACGCTGTGCACCATCTGCAATGTTCTGTTCTGTTTAGTTTGTGTTTAATAATATTTTAAAGTTTCCCCCTCCTGTCCTTTTTACAGATGTAACTATTCTTTCTTTAGAGAAGAAAGCCGGTGCGGACGGATCGAGACATGGGACAGTCTTGTATCAGCATAAAGTAAAAACCTGCCCTCCTTCATCAAATGGGGGGAGGGTTTGTCTTATACTGATAGCCACAGTATTGTCCCTCATTGCGATCTGTCCGGTCGACCAGATTTTAGATCTGAAGGAAGAATAGCGACGTCTGTAAAAGGGGAGGGAGAAACTTTATAATATAATTACACAAAAACGATACCCTTGATGCACGTCATGCATTGCTCACGCACATCCTTTTTTTTTGTATATTTATGTTATGGTGTCTTCGTGTTGTGAGTGATCATTGAAAGGTAAGCGCAACCCTGGCTTTAATATAGAATGTATCACTCGCCAATATGTAGGAAGACACGGTGCAAACTGGAATGATGAACCGTAACATCAGAAGTGTAAGCATGAAGGGAGAAAATGCACTGCATTTGAGTATACCTCATTATAATCACTTCTTTTATTTGAAATGAAACACAGAACACCGGGGAATCATAGTCTCATGCATTTCGTACATACAGTGCTTACTCATAGATTATCTATAGTTTATGAGGAAGCACTGTATGTATCAAACGTGTGAGTCTATGATTCCTCGGTGTTCAGAATTCCCCACAAGCCCTAAGAAGGGGAATCATGTCAGGGCTGTGGAGGTCAAATAAAGGCATTAGGTGTGGGCTCCTTTAAGTTTTACGTAGGGGTGGGGGAAAGGAGATTATTTAAGTGGGGATTCTGGAGCGTCACTTCCTTTCAGATCGGGAAAGAAAAGTAATCGGCCCTCCCTCCCTCCCTCCCTGTTTTTTGGGGGTTGCTTTGGGTTTGTTCAGGTCGTAAAAGCACCTGGGGGTGGGGTGGGGTTTCTGTCTTTGTCACAGCTTTTGGCCCTTGCCAATTGAACAAATGGTACAATTGTTTGGAATGCAGTGTTACCAGGTGGATGCAGGCCAGCGGCCTTGGGCATAAAGCACCCAGATCACGGTCGCGGGTTGCAGGCACTGCACCTCATTGAGCTGCATTGACCGGCTAATGGGTGTGGTGGAATGGAGGAAAAGATGTGTCTGAGCTTTTGGCGCTCAGTGGGTGGGCATAAGGTTTATGCCTAACAATTGGCAAGGGCTTAAAGTTGTGGTAGTTGTTTTTATATTTTAAAAAATCAATAAAGCTGTGGCCTGGTTTATCATCCAAATAAGTGTTGAGTGTTTTATTTGATTTGTACCACATGCCCTAGACACGTGTTCTAGTTCAAATAAAAGAAGTGATTTTAATGAAGTATACCCGAGTGCAGTGGATTTTATTCTTTCATGCTTAACGCTGTGAGGGTTATCTTCTTCTAGTAAATAGTTTCTCTTTCCCATTCTAGCAGGTTTGGGATGCTGTCTAGTGAAGGGGAATTATTTATCAACATATCCTATATAATAATTCGCTAAAACGTGTGTAACGACGTAGAGACTGCTGTGCGTGCTGCAGTTATGTGCAGTAGAGACTGCCAGTGACAAGGCTGATACACAGTGAGGCGTTGTCCCGCTCTGTATCACATACCTCCCAACATTTCAAATTGCCAAAGAGGGACACTTGTGTTGTTGGGGGCGTGGCTGGTGGGAGGGGCATTACCGATTAATTTTTAGGCTATTTCATGACCTACTGACACCTCCTTGTGTAATCTAATAAATGACTTATAACAAGACCAAAGTATTTTATTTACATAGAGTAATTTATAAACACATATACTAATGTTTAACCCCTTAGGGACCCTTGACGTACCAGGACCGTCAAGGGTAAATTTGCTTGAAAGACCCTTGACGGTCCTGGTACGTCACGTACTTTTTACTTACAGCGCTCTACCGGGAGCGCTGTAAGTAAAAATGGGGCATGAAATAGACCGCTCCAAGATCGGAGCGATCTGTTTCAAGCCCCATAGTGACGCGCCGATACACGTGACAGGTCACGTGTACCGGCGCCTCAAAGTGCCCCTATGCGGTCGTTATGGGACGGAAATGTCCCATAACGTCCGGTCCTTAAGGGGTTAAACAAACAATAATGTGAGTGTTATTGCTGTGGAACAATATGATACACTTATATGCACACCACACAATCTGATATCCTAAAAAGAGGGACATCATGGTGGGAAAGAGGGACAGAGGGATTTGGATCTAAAAGAGGGACTGTCCCTCCTAAAGAGGGACACTTGGGAGGTGTGGTATCAGCCGCGGTGCGGGCAGTCTCTACTGCGCATGACTGCCCCGGACCGGCTGGCAGTGGCACTGTGGCCCGTGTAATGGGCTCTTCAACTATCAATCAACTTCAATTATATATAATAATTCGCTAAAACGCGTGTAACGACCCAGTCACGTGCAGTAGAGACTGCCGGTGACGGAGCTGATACAGAGCGGATCGTCCAGCTCTGTATCAACCGCGGTGCGGGCAGTATCTACTGTGCGTGACTGCCACGCGACTGGCTGGCAGTGGCACTGTGGCCCGTGTAACGGACTTTTCAACTAGTAAATAAATATATATATATATATAAAAGGTATATGTTAATTATATACAAAAATTACTTTCAATTAATTATATTGGTTGCATATCTACATATTTAAATGCCACTGGCATGCCATTTAATTAGTATGTTGCACCCGTTTTTAACTTAAATAATGTTGATCCTCCATTGGTTTATTGGATGTTATAGATGGTTTACAGGTGAGTATGATTTTTTTATTTTCTGTACAAGTTCATATCTGTGACCATTTGTTTGTGATTAACCCACTGAATGCCAGAGAGGTATCCAATGCATTGCGTTGCAATGTGTTGGATTATTCTATGGTACTAAAAAGGGTTAAATTTGTATATATAAAATAAATATGTATATTCATCTGAAGCACTATTGGGGAGAACAGGACAGGAATAACTTAAAACAATAGAATTATATTTAATGATTTTTATTACTTAAACCATCAATCAATTCAGAAAAATTCTTTTAGCAAAATTATGTGTTTTTGTTATAACATTTGAGTGTGTCTGGGAATCCGTTAGATTAGAATGAGTATGATGTAAGATTTGTCTAATGGTGGAGGCTTTACCCTGAATATTTTGAATGGAGCTTGAGATGGGTTAAAGGGATAGTAATACTTCGTTTTCTCTTTATTTTATTTTGTAGGCATTAAAAAAACATGAAGAATGATATAAGTCTTATCTCTCAAACCTTTATGGTTTAAGAGATATTCACAAACAAAATATCCCCCCCCCGTTCAGCCAGATCAGAAGGGAGGTGCCCAGGTAGACTGCAGAGAGGGACAATCTTCAATTAAGATAAGGGAAAAAGCTGAAAAACTTGTCAAGGGGGGGCAGGGCTTTCATTGTTCTCATAGGAAGAAGATTGTCCCCTGCTGTTATCTGTCTGGTCTATGGACTGGATTCCACATCTGAGAAGAGATGGCTTACACTAGGTAAAAGGGGCGGGAGGGGAAACTTTGCTTTGAATATCTCTCAAACCATAAAGGTTTGAGAGATAAGACTTATATCGTTCTTCGTGTTTTTTTAATGCCTACAAAATAAAATAAAGTTAAAACGAAGTATTACTATCCCTTTAAGTTGACAAAAAGAACACCTTGGGGGAGATTCATTAAACGGTGATAAGAGGTGATAAAGTGGTTATCACTTCCCCAATTCCTATGTTATTCTGTGGAGCCTATGGACTAAGATTTCTTCAACTTTGGATATCTTAGCGCATTGGCTCCATAGAATAACATAGGGACTGGAGAAGTGATATCACTGGAGAAGTTACCTCCACTTTATCACCTCTTTATCACTGCTTAGTGAATCTCCTCCCTTCTCTTTGTCCCTGTGGCCAATTCCTTTTGGTTTTTAGGTCTGTCACTCTGAGCAAAAGGTTTTTGTAACTTAGAAACATGTTAGTGGACCAAGCTGTTATGTTTTATTAACCCCTTAACGACAGATGACTTACCAGGTACGTCTGGCAGAAACTGTCACTTGGTGACAGAGGACGTACCTGGTAAGTCACGGAAGTCCGCGTCTCTGTGTGGCTGCACGCCGCTCGGAGACTCCGGACTTCTTTGAAAAAAAAAAAATAAAATTCGGCGGGCGTTAAGGTGACAGCCGCGTACGAACACGGCTGTCACTAAGGGGTTAAACCTTCGAGTGCCAGACGGGTAGGCAATGCATTGCTTTGCAATGCTTTGCCTACCCATCTGGCACTCCAAGGGTTAACTATTTGGATTTTAATTTTTGTAAAAAACTATTTAATATTTCACAATCTGGCCACAGTTTGACTTTTTTGTGGTATACTCAAACAGGGGTTCATGCTATTCCCCTGAAATCAAGCTACACCGGTCGGACACAATAATTGTATAAATGTATGAAACAATATCTTTCCTTATATACATTTTTCTTGTAGCGCCCTCTTTGTCTGTGTATTTATATCAGTTGGTGTTTTGGAAATGTCTCTATTCCCCTAGGTTTCAGAATTGCCCCAGAATTTCTCCAAGCTTCTCTGTGCATATGGTGCTTGTTCTATTCCAGTGTTGCTGGCTCTTGTCGCTAAAGAAATGACAGAGAAGTAAAATCTGAGATTAAATAGAAAGAGAAATATGAGTATTAATTCCATCTGTTTATCTGTGAAATTCCAGATTCCTGGTCGGCTGCCAGTGATCTGCGCTATTTCAGGCTTCCTGAATGGCGCTATTAAATGCCATGGAGCTTCCCGAAATAGTAGAGTTTCCCTGCTGTTTGTCTAATCTCGCGATTTCTCAATTTACACTAAGAATAAAGACTCAGTAAACTTTTTTTTTTTTGCATGAAAACATGTATTTTATGACTTTTTCTACTGAGTATAACAAGGAAACTCCCACTGCTGTCAGTTGTTTTATTCAAAAGTTCTAACCGTTTAAGCTTTCAGGAAGTGAGTGACAGTGTAGTTACTTCCTGAAAGTACAAACAGGCAGGAAGTGACTCAACAGTTTTTATCACAATCTATGAAGAACTCAGTGGAGGAGATTCACTAAGTGATGATAAAGTGGAAAATACTTCTCCAGTTTATATGTTATTCTATGGAGCCTGTGCACTACTATTTATTTAATTTAGGTGATCTTAGTGAATAGGCTCCATAGAATAACACATGAACTACTTTATCGCCTCTTCATCACCACTTAGTGAATCTCCCCCTTTGTCAGTAACTCTCCTCTCCTTCTGAATGCAACAGAATAATGAATTGAAATATGACCACTAGGGGCACTGTTAATATAAAAAACCCAAGTGTTCAAACTGTAATAACTCTGGAATATGCATCTTTCGGAAGTGGAAGTACCATTGTTTTACTCAACAGGAAAAACCCTACAATATATGTTTTCACTCATAAAAAGTTTACTACTCCTTTAGATGTCAAAAAATGTTACTTGGTAAAATTAAAACAAGTCGGAGCAACCTCTAACTCACTACATGGTTAAAATACCCATATAAATAACGCAGCATTAGAGATTTTCAATTTTTCCCTGTGGTGTAACAAGTTTATTACAGAATTGATCTTCTTTAAACTTCTTTAACACACTGCGCTATGTCAAATCACTTACTTTTAAGTACTTTTAAGTAGTTCCAAAGATATTACATGTAAAAAGATACCCCTCCCTCCCCTTCTGGCCGCCTCACCTTAGAGCTGCAATCTGGTCATGGGACTGGACGGAGGCAGAGAGGGACAAACCCATGAGTAAATATAGTTAACAAAGGTGGGCAGGGTTTTCTTTGCTTACTGAAGTTTGTTCCTCGCTGCTGTCCATCCTGACAACAGATATAGGCAGCGTGACTCAGCCAGAAGGGGCGGGAGGGGGATCTTTTTACATGTAATATCTTTGGAAATACATCAAAGTAAGTGATTTAACATAGCGCAATGTGTTAGTTTTACACTAGAGAAGACTCTGAGATCTACTTCATGGAAGATATTACTATCCCTTTAAAATTGTCTTTTATTGTTTGACATTTTGGTGCAGGTAAACCCTTGAAGGTAACATTGGAAATTTGAATGATAAATGTGTTGAGACCTTCCTACCATCCGAGGGTTTAAAATTCTAAAAGAAATAAACATTGAAGCCCATATTATACTGTGATTGTAGCGATGACATTATTTAACCCCTTAAGGACCAAGAAGGTACATGCACATCATGGGGTGAACTTCTCTAAAGGACCCATGATGTACACATACGTCATGGATTTCGGGGCTCCCCACATGGCTGCACAGAGTTCTGGGAGCCCTGAATCGGATCCAGAAAAAAAATGCTCCGTGGTCGTTAAAGGGATAGTAATACATAAGCTTCACAAAGGTGCATCTTGTAGCCCTTAAAAAAGAAATTAAATGCCCCCATTGCCATCTCTCAAACCTTTATGTTTTGAGAGATAATAGTATTTAAATTTCCCCCTCCCTGATGTCAGCGCTCTAGCTGACTGCAGGGGAATCCGGTCCTGGGACCAGCTGGGGGCTCTGCAGCAGAGAGACCAGATCGAGATATTGAAAAAGAAATCCTTCACTGGAACGGTCTTCTACATGTACTTGCAAACCAAGCACACTTTGTAGACCATTCCAGTGAAGGATTTCTTTTCCTATAACGCAATCTCAGCTCTGCTGAAGAGTCTCCGCTGGTTCTGGGACCGGATTCCCCTGCAGTCAACTAGAGTGCTGAGGTCAGGGAGGGGGGAACTTTAAATATGATTTACTTTCTTTTTTTAAGGGCTACAAGATGCGGCTTTGTAAAACTTAAAGGAGCAGTAAACTTTTTTTTTTATGAAAACACATATTTTATAGAGCTTTTCCTGCTGAATAAAACAAGGTCACTCCCACTGCTGTCAGATGTTTTATTCAAAAATGATAGCAGTTTAAATAACAAGGAAGTGAATTTACTGTGTTTACTTCCTGATAGTTCTAACTGACAGGAAGTGAATGTACTGTGTTTACTTCCTGATAGTTCTAACTGACAGGAAGTGAATTTACTGTGTTTACTTCCTGATAGTTCTAACTGACAGGAAGTGAATTTACTGTGTTTACTTCTTGATAGTTCTAACTGACAGGAAGTGACTCAGCAGTTTCTATCAAAGTCTATGGAGAACTGTATGTCTCTGACTTTTCTGACTTTCCTCTCCATTAGAATCTACCAGGAAATCTAATTAGAATTTGACCACTAGAGGGCACTGCTAATGTAAAAAAACATGGGTTTGAAACTGTAATAAATCTGGAAGTATAAACCTCTCAGCAGTGGGAGTTTCCTTATTTTACTCAATAGGAAAATCCCTACAAGATATATTTTTTCATAAAAAAAGTTTACTGCTCCTTTAAATATTACTATCCCTTTAAGTGCTGGTTCTTAAGGGGTTAAAACTTTCATTTTTGTTTATTATTTTGCCCTGAAGTTGAGTAAAGTAAATTAAATCTACTGAAACCAAACAGAGTTTAATTAAACTTTGGACCTTTTAACTACACATCGGATAATGCAACAATAAAGATGCAGTAATTGCTTTGTGGATACGACCAGTTTTTCTTCCGTTGACTCCCTCATTGGTGCGTATTGCGAGAGAAGGATTTCGTTAATGGACTTTGGGGGCACTGTCTAGTAATTGAATATTGATGTCCTTTTCCTCATTATCTGTGTGCAGACCCAAAATGCCATGACAGTTTAACTCAGAAATAAGTAATGAAGCTCTCAGCACTGACCTCGGTGTCTGGTGGAAGTTGCGCTTTGGTCTGCCACCTGTTTTTCACAAAATGACTGTCAGAGCGGATCAACCACTTAGGGAAAATGTGAGCCTAGTTGACTCTCTCTGTTGTGCTCTGCAGTCTTTGTTAATGTGCTGACAAATGCTACTTAGTAGAAAAGACAACATTCTCTCTGTCGCTGAGCTATCCAGCTGTATTATGTTAACAGTGAACTCTACCGAGGAATAAATGTCTGTAAGGCAGGGGTGTTGGTAGGAACTGTATGAGGGTTTTAACCCTTTGAGTGCCAGAAAGGTACCTAACACATTGCCATGCATTGCTTTCGATATCTCTCAGGCACTCAAAGGCGTAAATCAAAACTCTCAAGTGTCCCTCTTTAAGAGATATTAGGGGTCCATAACTCCCAAGTGCCTATTTTTAGGAGATATTTGGGGCCCATTACTCCCAAGTGCCCCTCTTTAGGAGATATTAGGGGTCCGTACCTCCCAAGTGTCCCTCTTTAGGAGATATTAGGGTTCCATACCTCCCAAGTATCCCTCTTTAGGAGATATTAGGGGTCCGTACCTCCCAAGTGTCCATCTTTAGGAGATATTAGGGGTACATACCTCCCAAGTGTCCCTCTTTAGGAGATAGTAGGGCTCCATACCTCCCAAGTGTCCCTCTTTAGGAGATAGTAGGGCTCCATACCTCCCAAGTGTCTCTCTTTAGGAGATATTATGGGTCCATACCTCCCAAGTGTCCCTCTTTAGGAGATATTAGGGGTCCATACCTCCCAGGTGTACCTCTTTAGGAGATATTAGAGGTCCATAGCTCCCAAGTGTCCCTCTTTAGGAGATAGTAGGGCTCCATACCTCCCAAGTGTTCCTCTTTAGGAGATATTATGGGTCCATACCTCCCAAGTGTCCCTCTTTAGGAGATATTAGGGGTCCATACCTCCCAGGTGTACCTCTTTAGGAGATATTAGAGGTCCATAGCTCCCAAGTGTCCCTCTTTAGGAGATAGTAGGGCTCCATACCTCCCAAGTGTTCCTCTTTAGGAGATATTATGGGTCCATACCTCCCAAGTGTCCCTCTTTAGGAGATATTAGGGGTCCATACCTCCCAGGTGTACCTCTTTAGGAGATATTAGAGGTCCATAGCTCCCAAGTGTCCCTCTTTAGGAGATAGTAGGGCGCCATACCTCCCAAGTGTTCCTCTTTAGGAGATATTATGGGTCCATACCTCCCAAGTGTCCCTCTTTAGGAGATATTAGAGGTCCATAGCTCCCAAGTGTCCCTCTTTAGGAGATAGTAGGGCTCCATACCTCCCAAGTGTCCCTCTTTAAGAGATACGAGGGGTCCATACCTCCCAAGTGTCCATCTTTAGGAGATACTTGGGTCCATAACTCCCAGTTGTCCCTCTTTAGGAGATATGAGGGGTCCACATCTATCAATTGTTCCCCTTTAGGCAATATTACGACTCCATACCTCCTAAGTGTCCCTCTTTAGGAGATATTAGGGGTATGTACCTCCCAAGTGTTTCTCTTTAGGTGATATTAGAGCTCCATACCTCCTAAGTGTCTGTCTTTAAGAAGGACAGTCCTTCCTTGAGACCCAAATTCCTCTGTCCCTCTTTCCCACCCCTGTTTAGGAGATCAGACTGTGCAGTGTGCATACAAGTGTATCACATTGCTCCACAGAAATACAACTCACATTAATGTTTGTGTAAATTTCAATCTATATGTTTTATAAATTAGTCAGTGTAAATAAAATATTTTGGTTTTGCTCTAAATAATTTATTCAGTTACAGAAAAAGGTGTTAGTAGGTCATGAAATAACCTAAAAATTCTGTTTAACGCCAAGCCCACCAGCCACACCCCAAGCAACACCACCTAAATCAGAAGTGTCTCTCTTTGGCCATTTGAAATGTTGGGAGGTGTGAGAACACACTGGGCCCTGGAAAGAAATCATGGGGCTGTTTTCCCCCCTAACATGATCTGGAGAAAGTCTGAATAATGTGCACCAGCACAGACCTGATTTAAAGTCTCTGAGAAAATTGAAAGCAAACTCAACAGGCAGCAGGTTTTCATGTGATGGGCAGAGACGGAGAGGAGAATAATTTTGTTTAAGGTGCCAAGGAAGATGCTGTGTCATGAGTCTGCTGGCAGTTAACACTTTTTTGCCATTGGGTTGTCCAGCTCAATGTTTTGCAATGGTTTTGCAATGGTACTGAAAGGGTTAAAGAAGAAAAGGGCCGGGGTATCACCAACTCTATATTTTTTTTTTTTTTTCTTTTTTTAGTGGTTGACAATGACTGTGTGCAGAGGCGTAACTAGAAGCCTCCCGGCCCTGGTACAAGAAGTGCAACCCCCCCCCACACACACATTGGCCCCCTCCACAATGCCCCTCAATCTCCACAATGCCCCCATCTCCTACCTGAAGCTCCCGCACGGTCCTCTTCGTAATGCAAAGCGCTGGGAGATGATGTCATCTCCCAGCGCTCTGCATTACTAGAGCGATGGAGGGAAATTGCGGGCGCCAGGTGGAGGGGTTGCAGGGGCCGGCCGATCCCCTGGAGTGCACGGGCCCGGTCGCAGGTGCGACCCCTATAGTTACGCCACTGACTGTGTGTGATGAAGTCAGCAGCCAACAGCCAAAATAGAAATGTGGTCTAACTGTAACGGGTCTGGATAGTGTAGAGCTGACAAGACCCCGTGGAGGCTGGGATCCGTCACAACTCCATCTTCTACAAGCTCTGCAGTTTCTCCCCTGTTTAATCCTTGAGTTGCAGAGGGGTACACAATGCAATGCATTGTGTACCCCTCTGGCACTCACAGGGTTAACCCCTAGAGATGCCTACAACTAGAATCCAGTAGATTAATGACCCATATGTATTAAAGGGATAGTAATGCTTCATAATAAAAGCAGCTCTAATTAATCATCATAGTATTTGGACTTTGGAGAGTGTTATATCAATTCTGTCAGAGTTGTAGTTCAAGAGTAATTCAATGACAAAGTATCCCCCTCCCGCCCCTTTTACTGATGTAACACTGTTCAGCCAGAGCAGAAGGGAGGTGCCCAGGTAGACTGCAGAGAGGGACAATCTTCAATTAAGATAAGGGAAAAACCTGAAAAACTTGTCAAGGGGGACAAGGCTTTCATTGTTCTCATAGGAAGAAGATTGTCCCCTTCTGTTATCTGTCTGGTCTATGGACTGGATTCCACATCTGAGAAGAGATGGCTTACACTAGGTAAAAGGGGCGGGAGGGGAAACTTTGCTTGTGAATATCTCTTAAACCATAAAGGTTTGAGAGATAAGACTTATATCGTTCTTCATGTTTTTTTAATGCCTACACAATAAAATAAAGTTAAAACGAAGTTTTACTATCCCTTTAAACAATGCCTGTCCTTCTGACATATATTACTGTACGAGGCAAAAAAAGGTCTCAATGGCCTTGCAGTGATCAATTTTTCAGCAATTTTAACCCTTTGAGTGCCAAAGGGATACAAAACTCATTGCTTTGCAATGCGTTGAGTACCCCTCTGGCACTCAAAGGGTTAACAACAGTTTTTTCACTTCCAACCAACAGTGAATTCATTCAAACCCAAGGAAACGTGAACTGTTAAAGAGACAGCAATAATCATTGTAATTGTATTGTACTTATGTAAAAAATATATGTACTGTAGCGTTTATCCCCATAAGTAAAACAAGGGTACTTTCCCTGCTGAAAGCTGTTTTATTCAAAAGTTATTACAGCTCAAATATGAAATCTTTAGGTGCAGTATCACCGTGGCCTGAAATTGTACCGTTGCACTTTTGTTACACCATCCTATGAACAGCGCCGGTCAGTTGACCATAAATCTCCATAGGATGGTGTAGCAACAGCGCCACTGTACAATTTCAGGCAACGGTGATACTGCACCTAAGAATTTCAAGTCTGAGCTGTAATAGCGCTTGAATAAAACAGCTTTCAGCAGTAGAACCACCCTTGTTTTACTTATGGGGATAAACCCTACAACATATATTTTTAAAATTTTAAGTATTACTATCCCTTTAACTTCCAAAACAAGATGCAACCAATATTTAAGGATAAAAAGAAAGTATCGTTAGTGGCAAATGTCCCATTGTACAGAAAAGGAATCACCTAGGATTCCTGGTTGTACCTCATCCTGCATAGTAATAAATAACAATATTGTATCATTGTTTTATTTAAAGGGATATTAATACTTCGTTTTATCTTTATTTTATTTTGTAGGCATTAAAAAAACATGAAGAATGATATAAGTCTTATCTCTCAAACCTTTATGGTTTGAGAGATATTCACAGGCAAAGTTTCCCCTCCTGCCCCTTTTACCTAGTGTAAGCCATCTCTTCTCAGATGTGGAATCCAGTCCATAGACCAGACAGATAACAGAAGGGGACAATCTTCTTCCTATGAGAACAATGAAAGCCCTGCCCCCCTTGACAAGCTTTTCAGGTTTTTCCATTATCTTAATTGAAGATTGTCCCTCTCTGGAGTCTGCCTGGGCACCTCCCTTCTGATCTGGCTGAACAGTGTTACATCAGTAAAAGGGGCGGGAGGGGGATACTTTGTCATTGAATTACTCTTGAACTACAACGCTGACAGAACTGAAATAACACTCTCCAAAGTCCAAATACTATGATGATTAAGCTGATTTTATTATGAAACATTACTATCCCTTTTACCCTTTAAAGATTACAGACCCCTCTGGTTCCTAAAGGGTTAATGGAGCAAACCTTAATAAAAAGAAAACTCCTACTTACTGTAACATGACAATAAAATCCTTATGGACCTATGTATTTTTCCCTATTTCATTGGTTCAAAAAATATCTTCAATCAATCCGGGATGTCTATCACGGTGCCCGTGATTATGGCGCTCTTACTGGTCTATACAGAGAGAGAGAAAGATGGGAAAGAGCGCAAAGGCTATCTGAGAGCAGCATCTGATATATCAAATTAGAGTACACGTAATAAATCTACTTACAAGATATATTCTTGTAAGGAATACCCAACATCAGAACAAAAGATCCACTTCTGTAATAATAATGAATTTCTCCTCAATTCACTCCATGCAGGGAATACTTGCAGTGTTTCACATTCATATAGGTATCCACTAAATGGCCCAGAGTTACTACTTATAGGGAACAAAAGATACAAAAACTCCTCTAAAAGCAACTCTGTATCCAAAGAGAGAAATAAACCTCCCAAAATAGGAGTCACTCAGCAAAGTTTCTCCAGCCCGAAATGGCTGGAGTAAAAGAATGTCACTTAGATGGAACACCCAAATGGTTAAGTGGAAATAATTTATTGCATACAATCCAAGATAAAAATGTAGCTCATCTGTCCCTACGCGTTTCGTGAGACGCGTCTCACTTCTTCAGGGGATAGATTACAGCGTGACAACAAGATAACTCAATTTCTACCCAATAGAATTAAGAACTAAACACTAAACTTACTGGTAGCACGTCCGTCAAGACTTCCGTCCAGCGTTCTCCGTAGAGAGGCTGAGGAACGAGGACACGGGAGGATGCCTTCCACGCCTCACTCTGAATCCCTGCCTCGCTCCCAGGTAACCCATAGTAAACAGCACGTTAGTGTTGATTTAAAGATCTTACGATCTATTCTATAACTAAAAATAAGGATTCGTATAAGAATTAGCATATTATATAAATAAAGCTGATTAAAACTAATCAAAAAGCCTTTGAAAAATAATACTGTTATAAATTAGAGTCGTAGGTATGTATATTACACCCTTTCACCAGGGGAGGGCTGGCCTGGGGGGCAATTGCCCCCTGGGCTGGTCATGTGTCTGGGCTGGTGGGCCACTGCCTTACTCAATCTCCCACTTGTAAATGGAGCTAAACTAGTGATACCACAGAGCATGCATTTGAAATTAATCTAAATACAATCCAAATAGAGCTACACTAGTAGTATAGCCCATTTCCCTTGTAAGCTCTGTGGCATTAATAGTGTAGCTTTACTTAAATTGTAAGCACTGTAATATCACTAATGTAGCCCCATTTCAACTATAAGCTCTGTAGTATCACTTGCCTTACTTCACAACATTAAGGACAATTTTAAAATGGGACAGTGGGCTCGGCCGATAGTAGAAATGGGCCACTTGATTGTATTTGCCCTCTGGGCTGTATGTTGCCAGCCCTCCCCTGCCTTTCACATAATGCTCCTTACTGAAATTTATAACTGAAACGTTATGATCTCACTTAGTTGAAATTGGGTAAACACTGTGTCAATATTTCAATAAAGAAATAACAATAAAAAGAATACTATCTTATTGATACATTCAGATAAAAAGAAAATAATGTTCGATAACAAAATGTAATATTATAAGAATACTTTAAAAACACTCATACAATCAAGCACAAGATCAGTTTCAGGGCCAACCAGGTGGAGGACGTTATTGGAGGAAATTACTGACCCCCAATTCTTCATTTAGGCCTTTTGGGGATAAGGTGTCTAAAGTATAAATCCAAAAGGCTTCTCTGTGGCATAAGGAAGAGAATCTATTAATATTATTACTAGGGATTTGTTCTATTCACATTATCTTAAAATTCTTCGTGCCTCATTGCGGACGTGAGTTAAAATGTTTAGGCACAGTGTGATCATGGGAATTTCTACTAATTAGATACCTATGCCCACAGGCTCTTTCTCTTAGGCTTCTTGTAGTTCTGCCCATGTACTGGACTCCGCAACCACATGTAATCACATAGATCACGTACGTTGTTTCGCACGTGATTAGACTTTTTAATATTAAAAACATTGTGATTTGAGTTGCTTTTTATTGAATTTACAGTTAGTACATCTGCTTTTCAGGCAGCTGAAATTTCGCACAGGAGCATCCGTACCAAAAATCCCTTTTATCTCTTCACTTTTCTTTCTGTTTTTAGGTCTACTTGTCGCTATGTGTCCTCTCAAGTTTCTGTCTTTCTTGTATACAACCCTTGCCTTCTCTGTGATCACCTCTTTCAACAGGGGATCCTGTTTAAGAATTCCCCAATGTTTTTGTACGATTTTGTGGATTTTTGCAGATGCACCATTGTATTGTGTTACCAAAGCTGGCGGTCATCTTTAGTATGTTTTTTTTTGGTTTTGTGGCAAGAATATCCTGTCGGTTAAGGTCTCGAGCTCTTTTTTTGTCTGCCTCAATTACTGTAATTTTATATCCCCTTTCTAGTAGGTCATTCTTCAAATCTTCACCCTTCCATATATACTGTAAAATCTCAGGTATAATATGTACTTGTGTATAATACGCAGGTGTATACTATACCCAAGATTTTAGGGGAAAACAAGAGTGCCTGTGTATAATACGCATCCTTGTTTTCCCCCTTACTTAAAAAAAAAAAAAAAAAAAAAAAAAAAAAAAATTAGCTGCCAGGTACCTTCCCTCCCTGCAGTGTAATGCTCAAAGAGTTAAACAGCCTTGTGATCAATAGGACTCTAATTAACTGATTACACATTGCAGGGTGAAGGACTAGGGTGGCCGGTTGAGTAGCTTATTATTTATGTATCCACCTCATAATATGTCATGTCTCTGAAGTCCTGTCCATGCCTAGATTTGGTTTGGCAATCCCATAGACACTCGTGGGAGGGTTAAGAGCTGGGATTACTGCCTGGAAATCTCCTACCGATCACTCTGCTGTTTAACTCTTTGAGTATTACACTGGGGGGAGGGAGGGAAGGGTACCTGCCATCCCTAATTTTTTTTTTGTAACAAAAACCCTCCTGTATAATACACCCCCCCCCACTTCACATAAGGTGAAGAGGGGTAAAATTGTGCATATTATATCCGAGATTTCGCGGTAATCGTCAGTATCACTGCAGCTCCTCCTCAGGCGATGGTACTGCCCAAAGGGTATGTTGGTGATCCATTTATGATGATGGTAGCTGTCAGCCCATAAATACTGATTGCGGCAGACTTCTTTTTTGTAAATAGAACTTTTAATGCCTCAGATCCAAAAAATTTATAGTCTTATGTAATTCTGAAGTGAATTATAAACCCATGGTGTTGATGTTGAATGATTTGATCATAGATTCCAGCTCATTCTGAGGGCTCCCCCCAAATTAACAATATGTCATCTATGTATCATCCATAATAAACCAGGCTGTTGACTGTGTGTGATACCCTAGAAGACTGTGCTTACTGACCACCCAGGGGCAGCCCGCTTATGGTGTGTTTTGCGCATGTGTGTTGTGGTGTATTGTGTGTATGTTGTGCGTGTGTGTGTGTATTGTGTGTGTATCGTGTGTGTGCCTGGCACTCAAAGGGTTCACCTTCTCTCACACAGTGTGCCTGTTTCCCTCCACTGCTGTCTGCATTACTTTTACAATTACTTTTGCTAAGTGCTTACTGGGAAAGAATCCTTGCCCCTTGATTCTTTTTTTTCCCTTAACCCTTTCATTGCTACAGGGTTACACAACACATTGCTTTGCAATACGTTGCATACTTGCCTGGAACTCAAAGGGTTAAATGGATCATAATCTTCTTTTTTTATATATATATATATATATATATATATATATATATATATATATATAAGCGAAATCCTGCGTCCCCTGCCACACACACCCAGGTGCGGTGCCTATCATTCCTGCTGATAGTATCATAGCTACTCTCCGCACCAGCATCACTTCTCCTCTGGGCAAGGAGATTTTGGCATCCCAGTCCACTGCTCTGGCTGACAAGCCCAGTGGTAAATGTTTTGTTCCCTAGGGCCTCCGTACCAGATTGTTGGAGACTTATCACTCATTTAAGCCTGCTGGTCACATTGGCCGTGACCAATTGATTGGTCAATCTACCATTTGTTTTGGTGGCCCAGTCTTAGTGCAGATTGCTCAGCCTTTGTGGCAGCATGCACCATTTTTGCTTGTGCCAAGACCCCGAGACAACTTCCTGTGGGCCTACTCCAAACTGTTCCCAATGGTGAACATCCCTGGTCTCACGTTTCCTTGGACTTTATGGTGGAACTACCGGTATCCAAGGGGTACATGGTCATCCTTATGACAGTGGACCGATTTTCGAAAATGGCTCACTTTGTCCCGCTCCGGGGACTCCCTTTCTCAAGGGAATTGGCCAAAGTATTTGCTAGAGAGATGTTTCGACTCCACAGAGTACCCAAAGTTGCTGGTTTCAGATCAAGGGAGTTAATTTGTGTTAGGTTCTGGAGGTCATTCGGTAACCATGTGGGTATCCAACTCTCGTTCTCCTCTGCATACCACCATATTACAAGCAGGAGTATATACCCGTCTCACTTTGGGTATGCCAGTCCACTGCAACTTCTTGTAACAGCCAGTGTGAAAATAAAATATACTAAGCAGTCAATAGGAGTGAAATAAGATAAGACATTTATTTAAAAACAATTTCAAAACCAAACATTGTCTCAGCTGAATCAGACGCGTTTCACAGCGTTGCACTCCTCGGGAACCCAAAAATATTTTACAAAGAAACATCTTATTTTATTTCATTCCTTTTAACCTCTTATTAGCTGACTTCTAAATGTGAGTTCTTAGATTATTACCTTCACACTTATTGTGTTTATATTGCCTGTCAGTGCCCCCTATCTGTCTTTTGTGTCACAGTGGCAGCATCAGGATTTATCTGAGCTATTCAGAGAGGCTGCTATACTAAACAGAACTGGACAAATTCTGCGTCAAACCAAATGCATCATAGAAAAAAAATTACACATTTCTCATAAATTTAAATGGAGATTTTAACCCTTTGAATGATACAGAGATCTCCAACGCATCTTAATTTTTCTATTTTTTTTTTTTTGCAAGGATATAAAATAAAATCTATAGATCTGGCTACTTTCTCTAAAAATGTCCTTGTTCAAATAAAAAAATAAGACTTTATTCTAATTACACAGATTTAAATTCAGTGATAGCCAAGACTACCGGTCCTAGTCCCTTATAACAATCAATATCCTTGTCATCAAGTATTTCCAGTTTATTATAATTTGTGAGCAGCCGGCTGGGTGGACGGTGACAGGAGGGCTGGGAGGAATTCATCAATCTTTTCGGTTGATCAATGAGTGTTGAATACCAAGTGAGAGGGAGAGTACAAGGGGATCCCACAGCAGACTGATGGAGAATGGATGCCCTTCACATCCATCTGTCAGGGCCACAAGCAGTCTGCCAGGCGGAGATCATATGTGTGGGGCGAAGTTATTGCACAGTCACTGCAAGACAACACGTGGTCAGGAATGGGGTCTGTTATGGCATTTTAGGAGCTCGACTCATACGTGGAATAAATGCAGAAGGAAAAAGAGAGAGAAGAAAGAGAGAACTAGAGAGAGATGGGGAAAGAGAGAAGATATATACAAAGTTGTGCTGCTTAGTCTACACCTTGTTAGTACATCACATTAAAGGATAATTAAAGGGGTAGTAATGTTTCATAATAAAAGCAGCTCCAATTAATCATCATAGTATTTGGACTTTGGAGAGTGTTATTTCGATACTGTCAGAGTTGTAGTTCAAGAGTAATTCAATGATAAAGTATCCCCCTCCCGCCCCTTTTACTGATGTAACACTGCTCAGCCAGATCAGAAGGGAGGTGCCCAGGTAGACTGCAGAGAGGGACAATCTTCAATTAAGATAAGGGAAAAACCTGAAAAACGTGTCAAGGGGGGCAGGGCTTTCATTATTCTCATAGGAAGAAGATTGTCCCCTGCTGTTATCTGTCTGGTCTATGGACTGGATTCCACATCTGAGAAGAGATGGCTTACACTAGGTAAAAGGGGCAGGAGGTGAAACTTTGCTTGTGAATATCTCTCAAACCATAAAGATTTGAGAGATAAGACTTATATCGTTCTTCATCTTTTTTTAATGCCTACAAAATAAAATAAAGATAAAATGAAGTGTTACTTACTATCCCTTTAAACCCTATACATTATACCAGGGAAATCTCCAGATCTGCACCGGAGACTCTAATGTTTAGGGCGAGATGTTCAGAAAGTGGTGGTAACTGAAATTGTCTGTAATCAGAATAAAAAAGTTCTTACTCCATTGTCCGCCAATTCTGAGACTCATTTACCTAATATTTTGCACCCAATTCTGCCATCTCCGTCAAAGGGAAAAAGCCATCTTAAAAGTGGGCGTGGTTTAATCTACCATCATAATGTAAGGTATTTTCAGAAAAAAATATTAGTTTCAAAGTCACTGTTTTGTCTGATTAACGTAATTTTTTCCCAACAAAATAAAAATGGTCTAAACTTGGAGAAGACAAATTAAAGTGAGAAGCAATTTGTTGTTTCAAGGACAAAAAATGTCTTTCGTTCTTTGTAATATTCGCTTCAAAAACAAAATCAAAGACAATTTTTAACATCAGAATTTTTAAGGGAAATGTTCATCAAGATCTTCTTACCGTCACATATAATTCTTTAGACACATTTTCAAACGTGACGGGTTTACTTCTGAAAATGTTGTCCTTCTTTTACCACCAACTTATGATCTGACAATTTTTTCATTATGATGACTTTTTGAACATCTCGCCCTTAGAGTTAATTGCCTGGTCTCCGGAGACAGAGGCTGATTCTGCGGAGGTGATGAGTTTCTTTTTAATCTCTGCCTCCTTCCCACCCTGTTCCTCTTACTTCCCACCACTTCTCCTCCTTCTCACCCTGTTCCTCCTACTTCCTACCACTTCTCCTCCTTCCCACCCTGTTCCTCTTACTTCCCACCACTTCTCCTCCTTCTCACCCTGTTCCTCCTACTTCCTACCACTTCTCCTCCTTCTCACCCTGTTCCTCCTACTTCCCACCCACTTCTCCTCCTTCTCACCCTGTTTCTCCCACTTCCCACCCATTTCTCCTCCTTCCCACCCTGTTCCTCCCATTTCTCCTCCTTCCCACCCTGTTCCTCCCACTTTCCACACACATCTCCTCCTTCTCGCCCTGTTCCTCCCACTTCCCAGCCTGTTCCTCCCACTTCTTCTTTCCACCCTGTTTCTCCCACATCCCACCCACTTCTCCTCCTTTCCAACCTGTTCCTCCCACTTCTCTCCTTCTTCTCCTTCCCAGCCTGTTTCTACCACTTCCCTCTCACTTCTCCTCCTTCCCACACTGTTTCTCCCTCTTCTCTCCCACATATCCTCCTTCCCAACCTGTTCCTCCCACTTCTCCTCATTCCCACCCTGTTCCTCCCACTTCCCACCCACTTTTCCTCCTTCCCAGCCTGTTCCTCCCACTTCTCCTCCTTCCCACTCTGTCCTCCCACTTCCCACCCACTTCTCCTCCTTCCCACCCTGTTCCTCCCACTTCTCATCCTTTCTACCCTGTTCCTCCTACTTCCCACCCACTTTTCCTCCTTCCCACCCTGTTCATCCCACTTCTCTCCTTCCCACCCTGTTCCTCCTACTTCCCACCTACTTCTCCTCCTTCCCACCCTGTTCCTCCCACTTCTTTCCTACTTCTCCTTCCCAGCCTGTTTCTCCCACTTCCCTCCCACTTCTCCTCCTTCGCACCCTGTTTCTCCCACTACTCTCCTACTTCTCCCCCTTCCCACCCACATCTCCTCCTTCCCACCATGTTCCTCCCACTTCTCCACCTTCCCACCCTGATTCTCCCACTTCCCTCCCACATCGCCTCCTTCCCACCCTATTCCTTCCATTTCTCCTCCTTCCCACCCTGTTTCTCCCATTTCTCCTCATTCCCACCCGGTTCCTCCCACTTTCCACCCACTTCTCCTCCTTCCCAGCCTGTTCCTCCCACTTTTCCTCCTTCCCACCTTGTTCATCCCACTTCCCACTCTCTTCTCCTCCTTCCCACCCCATTCCTCCCACTTCCCACCCATTTCTCCTCCTTCCCACCCTGTTCCTCCCACTTCTCCTCCTTCCCACTCTGTTCCTCCCACTTCCCACTCACTTCTCCACTTCCCACCCACTTCTCCTCCTTCCCACCCTGTTGCACCCACTTCCCACTTAATCTATATATATAAAAGAAGACTTTGTGCCTGCCAAAACACACCCAGGGGAGGCAGAAAGGAGGAGTTACTACTCCCATTGGGTGATTCAATGGGGGCGTGATTTTCCCACTATTTGCAGTGGCTGAAGGCCACTGTTATTGGTGTGAAAATCATGCAGGGAGTGTGGCCGCCCCCACTATGCAGCCCGCCCACCACTATCAAAGTCAGAAAAAAACAAAATGGATGCCACTTGCTCCTACACCACAGGCAAACACACATGCCCCACTCACACAGCACCAAACACACACACAGCACCACACACACACACACATGCCCCACTCACACACACAGCACCAAACACACACAAAGCCAGAAAGAAATATCGCTGACACACACACAGTCACTCACCCTGACTCCCAGTGGCCTCAGCAGGACCTGTAGTACAGCCACTGAAGGGTGCTCTATCACCAGGGGAACAAAATGGCACTCAAAGGGTTAAGGTAGGTCCTCATTGCTCAATTATTTCTTCACTGTCATCATTTGCCATACAACACAGAGGGCAGGCAGCCATCAGGTACACACTTAACCCACTGACTGCCACAGGTTTGTGTATCAAGTTTTCCCCCTTAGGGAGTGTGTTCAAACCCTCACACTGTAAACTTGCATTTCCCTCCCACTTGTCCTCCTTTCCCAGCCTATTACTAACACTTTTCCACATTTCTCTTAAGCCCCGCCCTACTCACAATTAAGCCCCGCCCACTTTTAACCCAGATTGCCCCATTTGTCTCTCCACATCAGCACCACATAACTACCCCTCCACAAATCAAGGTTCCCAGGTATGAATACACTTCCCACTGCTATTTAACTCTGACGTGCCTCTCTATACCTTAACCCTTTGAGTGCCAGAGGGGTGCATAACTCATGCACGCATGTGTTTCTGCGCATATATGTTCCGTGTGTGTATGTGTGTACATCTATGTTACATATGTGTGTCCATGTGTGCATCTCCGGTGTGTCTGTGTGTACATGTCTTTTGCATGTTTCTGCCTCTCACTGTGTGTATGTGTCTGCCTGTGTGTTGCATATGTCTGTGTTCATCAATGTGTCTATATTTCACACACGTGTGCCCAATGGTCATAACATGAGGGGCAATGCTGTCCCACATTGGTAGTATATATCTATATAAGAGAGAAAACCTGCGTCCCCTGCCACACACACCCAGGGGCGGCTGTAAGGAAGAGTTAGCCTGCCCCCCATCAGTCTTAACCCACTCCTCCACAACTCACCTACTGCTACATCACTTCTCTTGACTTACAACTCCTACAATAAACAACTCGTGGCACAATAATATAATCCGCCAACCAGCAGCTCCCATTTTGCTGGGGAGTCACACATTGATCACTTCTTTCAAAGAGCATAAAAACGTATGCACTGGGACATTCAGAGGCAGATTGGAATCAGGTGAGTGGAGTCAGCTGGGGAATATGTTAGAACACATAGATCTTCAGTTTCCATGGTAAGAACTGGGGCTGATGGACTCACTTTGTTTCTTTGAAAATGTCCATTGATTTCAATGAGGCTATTAATCCCATGAATGCTACAGAGAATGCAAACACATTGCCAAAGCAACGCATTTGGGACCATTGTAGCATTCAAGGGGTTAAAGCCCCATTTACGTCAACACGATTTTCCTGAATTTTCAATTCAACCCTATGATGTCAGTTTTTTTTTACTTGCACCCTTTATCTTGATACATAAGGCCCATACAGTTATACTCTTACCCCATTAATTTAAACCCATTTATACTTTTGGCTCTTGCAGCAGCTGACTGTGCACTGTGATCTGTGAGGCTGATGTACTAACACAAAGAGGAACAATTCATCTGTACCATACAGAACACATACAATGCTTTGCTGACCTCTCTAGTGTTGAAGACGTTAAAACACCCATGTAAATAAATGGATATTATTCCCTGCGCTGCTGTTACTTTTCCACAAAATTCCACCACTTTACTTAGTATATGAGCCTTCCTGTTTTGAAGCCTATTAGCTGTTAGGGGTCCCTGTATTGATCCCTTGCCTATGGCCCATGGACATATAATCCGGTTCTGTCCCAGCCGACCACCACGGCCCACTAATGCAAGGAGCGCTCAACATGTGTCACTTAACCCTTTCACTGCCAGAGGACTGTACAACTCGTTACACAGCAATGTGTTGCGTACCTCTCTCACACTCAGAGTTAAAGTGCTTCACTCAAACCAACTGCTACACTAGGTCTGTATAATGCAGTAAACCTTCAGCCCTGTATTTCATGTCTACTTCACTGTCTATGTATAGTCATTTCTCCCCCTCACCCATTACTTTACTTTAACAGTTCACTGTCCCTCTTCTCCTCAATCTCTCATCTCCTCCTCCCTTGTCACCCCCATTCACCTATCCCCTTGCCATTCATCCATAGTCCCAATCTCGCTATTTTACTCCCACATCACTATTACATTATCTATCACTGCATCTGTCACTTAACCCTCTGTCTGCCAACCTATTTCTTCAAATGTACAGCAGTATCCACTGCTGTAATCTAAATTTTTCCTTTACTCACAAACATCTTATCACTGTGACCTTCAACAAGTAACAGCACACTCATTTCAACTGTAAGGATACAGGGTCTTATTCACCAAGTAACACAGCACACTCACTTCAACTGTAAGGATACAGGGCCTTATTCATCAAGTAACAGAGCACACTCACTTCAACTGTAAGGATACAGGGCCTTATTCACCACGTAACAGAGCACACTCACTTCAACTGTAAGGATACAGGGCCTTATTCATCAAGTAACACAGCACACTCACTTCAACTGTAAGGATACAGGGCATTATTCATCAAGTAACACAGCACATTCACTTCAACTGTAAGGATACAGGGCCTTATTCATCAAGTAACACAGCACACTCACTTCAACGGTAAGGATACAGGGCCTTATTCATCAAGTAACACAGCACACTCACTCCAACTGTAAGGATACAGGGCCTTATTCATCAAGTAACACAGCACACTCACTCCAACTGTAAGGATACAGGGCATTATTCATCAAGTAATACAGCACACTCACTTCACCTGTAAGGATACAGGGCCTTATTCACCAAGTAACACAGCACACTCACTTCAACTGTAAGGATACAGGGCATTATTCATCAAGTAACATAGCACACTCACTTCAACTGTAAGGATACAGGACCTTATTCATCAAGTAACACAGCACACTGACTTCAACTGTAAAGATACAGGGCCTTATTCATCAAGTAACACAGCACACTCACTTCACCTGTAAGGATACAGGGCCTTATTCAACAAGTAACACAGCACACTCACTTCAACTGTAAGGATACAGGGCCTTATTCACCAAGTAACACAGCACACTCACTTCAACTGGAAGGATACAGGCCCTTATTCACCAAGTAACACAACACACTCACTTCAACTGGAAGGATACAGGGCCTTATTCATCAAGTAACACAGCACACTCACTCCAACTGTAAGGATACAGGGCATTATTCATCAAGTAATACAGCACACTCACTTCACCTGTAAGGATACAGGGCCTTATTCACCAAATAACACAGCACACTCACTTCAACTGTAAGGATACAGGGCATTATTCATCAAGTAACATAGCACACTCACTTCAACTGTAAGGATACAGGACCTTATTCATCAAGTAACACAGCACACTGACTTCAACTGTAAAGATACAGGTCCTTATTCATCAAGTAACACAGCACACTCACTTTACCTGTAAGGATACAGGGCCTTATTCAACAAGTAACACAGCACACTCACTTCAACTGTAAGGATACAGGGCCTTATTCACCAAGTAACACAGCACACTCACTTCAACTGTAAGGATACAGGACCTTATTAATCAAGTAACACAGCACACTGACTTCAACTGTAAAGATACAGGTCCTTATTCATCAAGTAACACAGCACACTCACTTCACCTGTAAGGATACAGGGCCTTATTCACCAAGTAGCACAGCACACTCACTTCAACTGGAAGGATACAGGCCCTTATTCACCAAGTAACACAACACACTCACTTCAACTGGAAGGATACAGGGCCTTATTCATCAAGTAACACAGCACACTCACTCCAACTGTAAGGATACAGGGCATTATTCATCAAGTAATACAGCACACTCACTTCACCTGTAAGGATACAGGGCTTTATTCACCAAATAACACAGCACACTCACTTCAACTGTAAGGATACAGGGCATTATTCATCAAGTAACATAGCACACTCACTTCAACTGTAAGGATACAGGACCTTATTCATCAAGTAACACAGCACACTGACTTCAACTGTAAAGATACAGGTCCTTATTCATCAAGTAACACAGCACACTCACTTCACCTGTAAGGATACAGGGCCTTATTCAACAAGTAACACAGCACACTCACTTCAACTGTAAGGATACAGGGCCTTATTCACCAAGTAACACAGCACACTCACTTCAACTGGAAGGATACAGGCCCTTATTCACCAAGTAACACAACACACTCACTTCAACTGGAAGGATACAGGGCCTTATTCACCAAGTAACACAGCACACTCACTTCAACTGGAAGGATACAGGGCCTTATTCACCATGTAACACAGCACACTCACTTCAACTGTATGGATACAGGTCATTATTCATCAAGTAACACAGTACACTTACTTCAACTGTAAGGATACAGGTCATTATTCATCAAGTAACACAGCACACTTACTTCAACTGTAAGGATACAGGGCCTTATTCATCAAGTAACACAGCACACTCACTTCAGCTGTAAGGATACAGGGCCTTATTCACCAAGTAACACAGCACACTCACTTCAACGGTAAGGATACAGGACTTTATTCGTCAGGTAACACAGCACACTCACGTCACCTGTAAGGATACAGGGCCTTATTCAACAAGTAACACAGCACACTCACTTCAACTGCAAGGATACAGGGCCTTATTCACCAAGTAACACAGCACACTCACTTCAACTGGAAGGATACAGGCCCTTATTCACCAAGTAACACAGCACACTCACTTCAACTCGAAGGATACAGGGCCTTATTCACCAAGTAACACAGCACACTCACTTCAACTGGAAGGATACAGGCCCTTATTCACCAAGTAACACAGCACACTCACTTCAACTCGAAGGATACAGGGCCTTTTTCACCAAGTGACACAGCACACTCACTTCAACTGTAAGGATACAGGGCCTTATTCACCAAGTAACACATCACACTCACTTCACCTGTAAGCTTTCCAAGTACAAAAGGATACAGGACCTTATTCATCAAGCTGAAGAGCTGCAATTAAAACCTTTTTTGCAACTCTTATCAGCAGATCTACATCACCACTGCATCTGTCACACCCTGTCTACATATGTAACATGCGTCCATGTATGTGTGTGTGTCTCTTTGTGTGTATGCGTTTCACAGTGACACGCTCTGTCTCTTTAAGTGCGTGTCTGTAACACTGCATATTTCTGTTTCACACAATGTCTCTCTGTGTAAATAATATGATGGGCAACACCGTCCCACATTGCTAGTAGATATATATGCTTTATTCCCCAGCTGTCAGTAGCACGGAGCGCGGACATCTTGCTTGAATGACGTCCACGCGCCTGCGCTGTCAGTCCCAGCCGGGTCTAGGAGGTGTTGCTAGGAGACAGCCACCTCCAAAAGAGACTGACAGCACAAGCGCTTGGATGTCATTCTGGCAAGATGTCCGCGCTCTGTGCTACTGACAGCTGGGGAATGAAGCATATATCTATTAAATCAGGTAATAATTCTGGCTACTAGCGCTACTAAGTAGCTAGTCGCCAGAAGGGGACTTAGTTAAACTAAACATTTTGTGACATGGTAGTTCCGCTTTAAGTCAATGGTAAATCCAAGAATTACTTTCCCCCTATGATGTAGTTAATTTTCTGCAGAATTACTCCAGTTCTTAAAGTGTTAACTCTTTCAGAGGCAGAGGGGTAAGCAATGCATTGCATTGCAAGTGTGTTGCTTACCCCCTCGGCACTGAAAAGGTTAAAGAATTTTTTTTTTTTGGACAATTCTTTTGTATGCATGGGGGAAAGCGGATTTGTTATCTTTAAATTTGTGTTGCTTCCCCGTGGACTAAAAAAGTAAACCCATCATCTAATTTATATCAATAACTGCATTATGCCAGCAAAATCCTTCTTGTCTAACTTGTAAAAAATACGCTCGTTTTATGGCCACTTTATACAAGACGGAATGTTCCGCTGCTCATATTTTCATAAATCTCATATATTTTAGGGCACTTAGCTACACTAGGTTCCCAGCGCCATCAGTACGACGTGTCACGGATAATTTATCAACGCAGCTCTCAGATTTTCTGCTATTCTATTGTATCTTGATAAATGCAGGTTCTCGAGTCTTTATTTTAAGGATTCAGCTTAGTCATACAGTGTATTCACTTTCACAAAATATATCAAAATATGATCTGCAGAGTGGACAACCGGCTTTTATCTCCTCTTAGGTGGAACAAAGGCAACGGTCCAAAAATGTTTTCATTTGGAACAATTTGTGTTGATGGCTTATGCATGACGCCTGTTTCTTATGTACAAAAGATACGTCTAATGTCTGTATTTGAGAGAATCAGAGTGTTTCATTTATCTGCGTTGCCCGGTTTCACTGTGTCTTCTTTGTATACTGAAAAATTATTTTTTGTCTACATATATTTAGCATTTAATACCTGGGCATCGGAGTTATGTGGATGATCTCGCAAAAAAGATCTGTCAAAAAGTTTCAAAGACAAAAAAAAAATCAGATTTTAGTATTTTCCTTGGCACCCAACTTTTAACCCTGTGGATACTAGAAAGCAATGCGTTGGCGACCATTCCAACATCCAGAGGGTTAAATGTGCTGTTTAAATGAATGATGGATTTTATTTGAACACTATGATCCAAGTGTGTAACATCTGCGGCAAGATCCAATAAGTTCGAGTTATTTATATGTGTAAGTATATTTGCATTGGGGCCCACTAATGGCTAGTTACACCCCTGCTTCTCTTTTTCCATTATACATCTGGCCCAAAGTGTTAACACTTATCAACCCTTAGTGGTACTGGGCCATTGTTTTAAAGAAGCAGTAAACTTTTTTTATGAAAAAATATATATTGTAGGGATTTTCCTATTGAGTAAAATAAGGGTACTGCCACTGCTGAGATTTATATTTCCAGAGTTATTACAGTTTAAACCCATGTTTTTTTACATTAGAAGTGCCCTCTAGTGGTCAAATTCTAATTAGATTTCCTGTTAGATTCTAATGGAGAGGAAAGTCAGAGACATACATTTATCCATAGAATGTGATAGAAACTGCTGAGTCACTTCCTGTCAGTTAGAACTATCAGGAAGTAAACACAGTAAATTCACTTCTTGTCAGTTAGAACTATCAGGAAGTAAACACAGTAAATTCACTTCCTGTCAGTTAGAACTATCAGGAAGTAAACACAGTAAATTCACTTCCTTATTATTTAAGCTGCTATAACATTTGAATAAAACATCTGACAGTGATGGGAGTGACCTTGTTTTATTCAGCAGGGAAAGATCTATAAAATATGTGTTTTCATAAAAAAAGTTTACTGCTCCTTTAAATGTTCTAATGTGATTTTTGTCCCATTTAACTTTTCATTCCATCCTGTAGCTCCACGCATTTATCTCACTCTCCCTCAACCCCAGCACCTCTCCTCTGTCTCTAAGCCTTTGTCCTTTGTGCCTAAGGGACACGGTTTCTTTGGAATTCTCTGCTCACTGTGTTTCATTGCCCAGGGCGAATTAAAAACCCGCTCATCCCTCAGAGGCGCAGCCGTTGCTTGACCTCATCCAACTTTAACTGTGGCTCAACCTTCAAAAATGTTAAAAAGGCAAACAGTCACATTGTTTTTCTTCATGTACATGTTTGTAACATGAAAAAAATCTTAAATCATTTTTGAATATATTTGATAAGTATTACTTTCTTAAAAATAAGCATATGTATTTAACCCTTTGAGTGGCAAAGGGTTATCCAAAGAATTGCTTTTCTATACATTGGATACCGCTCTGGCACTCAATTCAAGGGCAACAGTATCCTACTGAAATGTCCTCTATTTGGCAACCACGAAAAGGGCGACATTCTGACATTCTTAAGGGTAGCCCACATCAGAATGTCTCAGCTAAGATTTAAGTACGTTAAAGTTTGGTACTGTTTTTGTATTAATTGCGCCTTCAACACGTTTGCTGATAACCTTAGTACACCATACTTTTTATTCACAATTGTCCGTTTTGAACATGCCCTGCTTTTTTAACCCTTTGAGTGCCAGAGACATATCCAATGAATTGTCAGATATCCCTCTGGCACTCAAACGTTTAATATTTTCCAGAGAGGTATCCAATGCATTGTGTCAGATAAAATATTTTGCACAATCATTTCTCTCCCCTCGTTTACCACGGCTCCATACAGGACACCAAAACTGTGTTCTATGACTGGCTCTAGGACCCTGGGGCACGAAAAGGCCATCAGAGCAAACATGCTGGCCCATGTACGGTCTTACACATGTGACTGTTGTTCCTTGCTGTTCCCCATAGTTTATAAATTATGTATTACAGTTTCCCACCCGCAATCTGAGCAGGCACAGTTTTTTTTATACTTTAGGATGTTTGCCTCTTTGTAACATACAGAGTACAGCTCCTTTTGATGCTGCCGACATTCCGATGAGGTCAACCCTTAAGTGTGCAACATCAGAATGCCGTCCTTTTGATGCAGGCGACATTCTGATGTTGCCCTTTTAATGGTCGCCAAATAAAGGAGACATTTCAATAGTAAACCAAAGGCAGCTATCCCCACTAGGAGCAGACCCGCAATGACGACCTAGATTACAGCTTTGCAATACAATCAAGACCTCTGTAGCATTCAAGTAGTTAAAACCTCAATTAAATCAATGAGAACATTTATTTAGTCGTTATAATTCAGTTGGTTTCTTTCAGAGTTGCTTCTCTTTTGCCATAGGACAGCAGCTGACTTGGGAACGTTTTGGGTTGAGTGCCAGAGGGGTAAAGGGAGAAGTTCTGCTTTTCTCGTGTGTTCGTGGGATCAGGACTGCAGTAATTAGCCCATAGGCCATATGTTGGATGCCAGTTTTGAAGCCGCATCTACCATCCAATGTTTTAAAGTGTTTGCATTCTTTCTGGCAGTGAGGGGGTTAATGTGGTTGGCTGGCAGGCCGACCTGATGAGTAAATTTGTAGGGGTGGATTTTACAAGAAGGGGCCATGTGAAATCCACAGTCTCCAGCAATCGATATGATTTGGAAATCGTGCAATGCAGAGAGTTTTTGCTGAGCTCAATTAGAGTAAATGACTGCATTCTCCAAGAAGATACTGCTTTTCTTAAAGGAGCAGTAAACTTTTTTTATGAAAATACATATTTTATAGAGCATTTCCTGCTGAATAAAACAAGGCCTCTCCCATAGCTTTCAGATGTTTTGTTCAACATTGATAGCAGTTCAAATAATCAGGAAGTGAATTTACTGTGATTACTTCCTGATAGTTCTAACTGACAGGAAGTGACTCAACAGTTTCTATCACATTCTATGGAGAAATTTATGTCTCTGACTTTCCTCTCCATTAGAATCTAACAGGAAAAAACTAATTAGAATGTGACCACTAGAGGGCACTGCTAATGTAAAAAAACATGGGTTTAAACTGTAATAACTCTGGAAATATAAATCTCTCTGCAGTGGGAGTACCCTTATTTTACTCAATAGGAAAATCCCTACAATATGTATTTTTTTCATAAAAAAAGTTTACTGCTCCTTTAATATTGATTTGTCTTCAAAACTACAAGTCACAGCTCTGGTGTCAGGACTGCACAGCTGTTAAGTAGGTAATAAAATACCAAACACATTTATCTTCTGCATGGAAAGTAGAACTAATCCCGCCTTATAATAACCCTCTACATGCCCTACTAGAGCCAGGAAATTCTAATGGCCCCTATGAACTTTCTCCTTGTGCCTTTGTTCCATGGATAACATCTTCCATCTATGCGGTATGCTATGTCCGTGGAGGCAGACATGACATATGCTGGCAAATATTTTAAACGGAAACAGACTGAGTACATCAGGCTTGCTAGGACCAGAAATTTCTAATGGCCCATAAGAATTTTTTCCTTGTGTATTTGTAGAAGAGATAACATCTTCAATCACGCCTGGGTGTCCTCTCTGTGGAGGAGGTGATAGGTGAAGCAGGAGCTTGCATCAGCCTACTTAACCGTTTAAGAACCAATACATTGCACACATGGGTGTCCGGAGGGGGGGTCCAATGTCCTTCCCCCCCACACACACACTTGCTACTCCACATAAATATAGGGGCTGGGTGGGCTGGCCTGGGGGTCATAATATAGCCACACCTCCCAACATTTCAAGTTGCCAAAGAGGGACACTTGTGTTTTAGGGGGTGTGGCTGGTGGGCGGGGCATTACTGGGGATTTTTCGGCTATTTCATGACCTATTCATACCTCTTTGTGTAATCTAATAAATGACTTATAATAAGACAAAAGTATTTTATTTACACAGACTAATTTATAAACACATATACTGACATTTAAACAAACAATAATGCAAGTTATATTGCTGTAGAACAATATGATACTTATCTACATACCACTCAGTCGGATCTCCTAAAAAGAGGGACATCAGGGTGGGAAAGAGGGACAGAGGGATTTGGGTCTAAAAGAGGGACTGTCCCTCCTAAAGAGGGACACTTGGGAGGTATGATATAGCTTTGCCCCACACCCCGTGAAAAGATTTCTGAGGATGCCCACGATTGCACCCCCCTTTGACCTTAAAGGGTTAACATTAGCATGTGCAGTGAACAGAGTCTGAGGTCATGTGGTCCTGCCAGCAACTGTCATGTCCGCCTCCACTGACATGGCATGTAGGGTTGATGGAACATGGTATGTCTTGAACCATGGAGCAAGGGAAAAATTAAGGGGTTATTAGGATTTTCTATCTATAGCTACTTCTCCTTTGCCACTCTGTTCCTCCCTCTTCCTGCCCACTTCTCCTCCTTCCCATCCTGTTCCTCTCACTTTCTGCCCACTTCTCCTCCTTCCCACCCTGTTCCACTCACTTCCCGCCCATTTCTCCTCCTTCCCACCCTGTTCCTTCCACTTCCTGCCCATTTCTCCTCCTTCCCACCCTGTTCCTCCTACTTCTCCTCCTCCCCATCCCATTTTTTCCACTTCCCCCACTTCTTCTCCTTCCCACACTGTTCTGCCCACTTCCCACACATTTCCGAATTACCATGTTGATAAATCCCGCCCACACAATTAAGCCCCTCCTCCTTTATGACGCATTATTTACTTACCTCCAGTTAGAGTACATGAGCCCTCTCCGGGGACTCAAGCAGGTGAAGTTCCCAGGTATGTTGGTCTATAAAAATACTTTGTTACTACTAGTAACACAATACTAGTTAGTTCACTGATAAAGAGGATAATTTCCACTGTAGAGAGGTTAATAAACAGAAAGAAGAAGGATCACAAATAAATCAATGCGTGTCTTAGCACGATATCATATTAGTACATACATGAGTCCCTGAATGTGATGTTTCTTAGGAACCAGCGTGTGGATTGGCGTGTGGATTGGGGTGTGGATTGGCGTGTGGATTGGGGTGTGGATTGGTGTATGGATATCACGGTGCCCGTGATTTCTGCCTTTCCTTGTCAGTTAACTGTAGGGGGCTCCCCATTGGCTGCCTGCCTTCAGCCCGCCCTGTGTTGCCTATTTAGACTGAGCTTGGGCACCCTTTGTTTGCCCCTTCGTGTTGTCTCTATGCTACCTGCACCTGCATTGGATTCCTGAGCTTCCTGTGCCATTTCTCTGTTCCTGCTTGTCAGTGATCGCCTGAGTTCCTGTTCACCACCTTTCCTGGTTCCAACATCCGTTCCTGATCCGGTTGGGGTTGCTGTCTCTACTGCTGTTTCCTGCTGCCATTCCTGATCCAGTTGACTGCCTGTAGATCTGTTTCCTCTCCTTCAACGGCTCTGTTCCTGCTCCTGGATCGCCTGCAGTGTGCCCCTCTCCTCCAGTCGCCCTGGCGACATTTTCATTCACTTGTGTCCCACTTTCCAGTACGCAGGTACTGGTTCGCTCCACATACAACCCGCTGCTGGTGCACCGGTAGAGTTCTAGGCTTACTCCAGTACGCGGGTACTGGTTCGCTCCATGTATAACCGGCTGCTGTGGCACCGGTAGAGTTCTAGGCTTACTCCAGTACGCGGGTACTGGTTCGCTCCATGTATATCCTACTGTTGTGGCACTGGTTATTGCGTATCTCCATCTCTCCTTAGATTTCTTTATTATGCCTTCAGCTCAACAAGTCAAAAATGGCAAAATCATGGCAGGACCAGTGTCTCCTAGATTAACCCTTGGAGCACCACAGGGGAATCCAATGTATTGCATCGTATCCAAATTATTTATTTAGAAACTGTTTTACAAGGAAGAATAAATGGAGTTTTCTCTCGTTTTCAAGTATGTCCTCAGAGCCAGATTTCCCAAGAGGCAGAGTGGGCAACTGCCTAGAGCTCCAAATGTTGAGGGGCGATGTATAAGTGCTGCTGGCCACACCCACATTCTGAATTGTGGGTGTGGCCATAGTAATCTCTATGTCCCTTGACCAGTTCTATGCCCCTCCAGCCGAGGTTATAGCCTTTTTTTCTTTCTCCTTTCTTGTTATAGGATGAGGGTATTTACTGTACAGTGAAACAGTAGATGGGACTGGGGCGGGGCCATGTGAAGAGTGGGGTGTGGCCATGGGTGGAGCTAAGGGCACCAAGATTGCCTTGCCTAGGGGTTCCTGAGATGTAAATCCATGTCCTAGAGAGATTTTAACTCCTTGAATGCGGGAGAGGTGCCCAACGCATTGCTTTGCAATGCTTTTATACACCTATCTAGCATTCAAGGGGATAATTGTCCCTTTTAAGTCAATGGGTAGTTAATTTGCCCACTATGGTGCAGGTGGTTTGCTCCAGAATTACTCCTTGTTTCTTTTGCACATACGGCCCTTAGTTTTTCCTCATTACCTGAATTTTTCTGGGATCCCTAAATTCAGCCTATTAATGGGCTTTTTGCTTTACCCCTTGAATCCTGAATGTCTTGCACAGCTCTTGTGTTCAAAAGGTTAAAAGCCCCCTTTAAAAGGAGCAGTAAACGTTTTGTTATGAAAACACATATTTTACAGCGCATTTCCTGCTGAATAAAACAAGGTCATTCCCACTGCTGTCAGATGTTTTATTCAAAATGTATAGCAGTTCAAATAACCAGGAAATGAATTTACTGTGTTTACTTCCTGATAGTTCTAACTGACAGGAAGCGAATTTACTGTGTGTTTACTTCCTGATAGTTCTAACTGACAGGAAAGTGAATTTACTGTGTGTTTACTTCCTGATAGTTCTAACTAACAGGAAGTGAATTTACTGTGTTTACTTCCTGATAGTTCTAACTGACATGAGGTGAATTTACTGTGTTTACTTCCTGATAGTTCTAACTGACAACTGACAGGAAGTGAATTTACTGTGTTTACTTCCTGATAGTTCTAACTGACAGGAAGCGAATTTACTGTGTTTACTTCCTGGAAGTTCTGACAGGAAGTCACAGGCAGTTTCTATCACATTCTATGGAGAACTGTATGTCTCTGACTTTCCTGACTTTCCTCTCCTTTATAATCTAACAGGGAATCTAATTAGAATTTGACCACTAAAGGACACTGCTAATATAAAAAAAACCATGGGTTTAAACTGTAATAACTCTGGAAATATAAATCTCTCGGCAGTGGGAGTACCCTTAATTTACTCAATAGGAAAATCCCTACAATATATATTTTTTCATAAGAAAAGTTTACTGCTCCTTTAAATAAATGCACCTGTTTATTTCTTCCCCCTAGTGAAATAGTTGCTTTTCCCCCTAGAATGATTCTAGTTCACCTTGGTATATCAGTGTCTCTGGGGTTCTCATTTAAATGGTGGCAGAACGCGGCAGTTCATTCGCCCCATCACTATGCATTGTGACAGCTGTATGACAGGCTGAGTAATAGGATTTGGCGAAAGGGCAGAGCAGTGATGGATACGAGAAATACTTTGGGACATAGCGGCAGAAGACACTGGAGTTTGTGTGTAGGGGGGTCGTTATTTCCTAGCTCAGACGGTAGAGAGAGATATAAGATGCTTAATTAAAAGACTGCTTTTCAGACAGACTGTACCAATGGGGATGAATAAATCTACCCACTGATTTAAACAGGCCTTATAATCTCTTGGATGCTAGAAAGCTCTCCTGCCCATTGCACTGCACACATCTCTAGGATTTTTAGCTGTATTTAAATCAAGAGACATTTTTACAAAGTTTATTTTTCGCTGCGATGATGCAGGTTTACTGTAGAATTGCTCCATCTTTGTTTTGTGCATACAGGGCTGGATTCTATTACAGGTGCTAATGTTATCTCTGCGTTTATCTCCAGTTTTCCCCATAGACTTCAATAGGAAAATGTTTGATAAAATGGGTGTTAACATTTAGCACCTGCAACAGAATCTGGCCCTGAGTCCACTGTGTGTGTGTGTGTGTGTGGGGGGGGGGAATATTCTGGCCTTGGGGGCCCCATCTCAGATTGTGTGTGTGGATAGCTATATAGATAGGTAGATAGAGATAGATAGATGATAGACAGACAGATAGATAGATATGAGATAGATAGATGGATAGATATGAGATAGATAGATAGATGGATAGATAGACAGATAGATAGATATGAGATATATAGATAGATATGAGAGATAGATAGATATGAGATATATAGATAGATATGAGCGATAGGTAGATATGAGATATATAGATAGATATGCGAGATAGATGGATAGATTTGAGATACATAGATATGAGATAGATATGAGGTATATAGATAGATAGGAGATAGATATGAGAGATAGATAGATTCATAGATAGATAGATAGATAGATAGATAGATTCATAGATAGATAGATAGATAGATAGATAGATAGATAGATAGATATGAGATAGATAGATAGATAGATATGAGATAGATAGATAGATAGATAGATAGATAGATAGATAGATATGAGATAAATAGATAGATAGATAGATAGATAGATAGATAGATAGATAGATAGATATGAGACAGATAGGTATGAGATAGAGAGATACTGTGTGTGTGTGTGTGTGTGTGTAGAAATTATTCTGGCCCTGGGAACCCCATCTCAGATTGTGTGTAGGTAGTTAGATATGAGATAGATATGAGATAGATACATAGATAGATATGAGATAGATACATAGGTAGATGGATTGATAGTAGGGTTGCCACCTTTTCTTCCAAAAAATACCGGCCATGGCATTCCGTCCATAGACTTAACATTGGACAGAAGCCAATTTTTTACCGGCCTGCCGGTAAAATACCGGCTGGGTGGTAACCCTAATTGATAGAGATGCGATAGATAGACAATAGAGAGAGAGATAGAGATAGAGAGAGATAGATATTAGACAGCTAGATAAATAGCTGGCTATGGGATAGATGGATAGACATGAGAGATAGATAGATAGAGATATAAGATAGATAGAGATATTAGATAGATACTGTGTGTGTGGGGGGGAGGGGAAACTATTCTGGCCCTGGGGGCCCCACCTCAGATTGTGTGTGGATCGATAGAGACATATATATGAGAGAGATATTAGATAGATAGACGATAGATATGAGACAGACAGATATACAGAAAGAGAGATATTAGATAGAAGATAATATTAGATAGATATGAGACAGATAGAAGATAGATATTAGATAGATTGTGAAGCAATGAGTAGCGCACACCTGTGGTCCTCAAAGGGTTAAGTTAAATAAAGGTATAATATCTGAGAATGCTGAAACATCCTCTTTTATTTTAACCCATTGAGTTCCAGAGTGGTATCCAGTACATTGCATTGAATATGGCATGTGAATCCCATAGGAATATGCATGTTGTTCTTATACCCCTTGTTGCTGTAGAACCCTCCAATGCATTTCATTGCATCACACCCGCCGTGTCACTGCCCTCCCCTACTGGGTGGAATCCAGCTTAATTACATGCAATTTGTTTGCATTTAAGTCATTAGCTTGTGCAACATGTCCTTAATTGCACTCTCATCACTAATAAAAGAAAGTTTTCTCAAACTCTTCAAGCGTACTGGCTCGTTAATTAAATGGTTCATTTAATTTGTTACCTAGGGATTTTAGGAGCAGAATAGACAAAAAAAAAAACAGCAGCTGATATCCGTAAATAAACAGGAGGGCTGAGAGCAGAGAACAGGGACAAGACCACGGATTAAGGAGGGGCTTTTATCCACTGTATTAACCCTCTGAGTGCCAGAGGGGTATGCAACACATTGCCCTCCCAATCTCCACATTGCCTCCACATTGCCACCACATCTCCACATTGCCCCTATTGACCCCCCAGTGTCCATCTCCTACCTCCCTGGTGGTCTAGGAGAGGACAGGAGAGGTCTGTACCTCCTTCTGCACAGACCTCAGAAGCTGGAGCTCCCGCATGGTTCTTTCTTCAGTAATGCAGTAATGAGATGATGTCATCCCCGGCGCTCTATATTACTAGAGCGCCGGAGAGGGAGAACAGCTGTTAGAGGTCTGTGCCGAAGAAGGCACAGACCTACTTTCTTTTGGAGCTGGGTGAAAGGGTCGCAGAAAGCGGCCGGGCCCCTGGAGTGACGAGCCCGGTCGCAGGTGGAACCCCTATTGTTACGCCAGTGCTGATGCACCACCCATCAAAATTTGGAGTTCTAGACATTTGCCTACCCTGCCTATTGGGAAATCCGGGCCTACTGGGCAATGAAAATAAATACATGATAAAGGTATTATGGGCTCAATCCAAATGCTGACGTTAAAATCAACGTGAAGAAAAAAACTGCCTTCGTGAGTTAACCAAGACCGGTTAACGTGAGATTCAAATCTTCCTTACCCAGAAAGGCTAATAAGCGACGACCAACAAAATACACGTTCACCTTAAACCTGCTTTGCATAGAAAATCTTACCTATAAGCACACAATAAAAACGTTACCTAGCACCACAGCCAATCACAGCACCCCAAAGTATCAAGTTCAGTCAGATTACTGGAGGTAAATGTTGCAGTTTAACTCCTGTTTTGTTTTCCTCTACGGTAGTTTTCTACTCTGGGTTGTGTGCTAACAAAGTAGGTGTTAGATTTTAGTCGGAAAATGTTGCAATTTAACTCCTGTTTTGTTTTCCTCAACGGTGGTTTTTACTCTGAATTTTGTAGTGGACGGCTAAAAAAATGGGTGTTAGATTTCTGGAGGAAAATGTTTCAATTTAAGCCTTTGAGTGCCAGAACATGGGCGGATTGTCCTATCGGGGGATCGGGCATCCCCCGGTGAGCCACTAGATCATGGGCCGGTGGGGGAGATCAGAGGATCTCACCACATCGTCCCACGATATTTTGAAGGAGAGGTTTGTGTTGCCACCGGCACAGACACTCTCTGTGACAGCCTTCGCGTTCCTTGTTAACCCTTTGAGTGCCAGAGGGGTACGCAACGCATTGCTTTGCAATGCGTTGCGTACCCCTCTGGCACTCAAAGGGTTAACTTGCATTATCCCTAACTCCAACACCTGAATGGCTCTGGGATTAGCTTTTTACATTGTCCTCAAAGGGAGATATTTTGATCTTTTGGCGACGAGCGTTGTGTTTTCAAAACTGGCGTTATTTCTTACTTGTGGGAACATTTGCATTGCATATTTGACTTAAAAAACCAACGTAGCCATTTTTTTCTGCCAATGCCACCATTTGGATCGAGCCCTATATTAGCATCACCATTGTCATTATAATAGTCCTAATCATCAATATCAGTAGACGCCGTGTATAGTTTTTAAATTTAAGGATAGTAATACTTAAAATGTAAAAAAAAATATGTTGTAGGGTTTATCCCCCTGAGTAAAACAAGAGTACTCCCACTGCTGAAAGGTGTTTCATTCGAAAGTTATTCATTTTCAAAGTTGAATTATTTAGGTGCAATACCACAGTGGCCTGAAATTGTACAGTGGCGCTGTTGCTACACGATCCTATGGACAGCTCTGGTCCCGGGACCATAAATCTCCATAGGATGGTGTAGCAACAGCGCCACTGTACAATTTCAGGCCACTGTGATATTGCACCTAAAAAATTCAACTTTGAAAATTAATAACTTTTGAATAAAACACCTTTCAGCAGTTGGAGTACTCTTGTTTTACTCAGGGGGATAAACTCTACCACAGATTTTTTTTTACATTTTAAGTATTAATGCTATCCCTATAAAGCATGTTATTTTGTGACAAACAATGGCAATTTAACCCTTTGAGTGCCAGAGGGGTACTGCAATGTGTTGCGTACCCCTCTGGCATTCAAAGGGTTAACACATGGGCGTTTCACATCTCTCTGGCCCTCACAGGTTAAAAATTGCACGCAACGAGAATCCTTTCATTAGACTGCCTGAAACTTGTTCAGTGAACGACTCCAAACAGAGCAGGAATTTTCCCTCTTTCTATAACAACGTGATTCTTTAATAAAGGAAGAAAATAAACTTTCCGGCTCAATGAATCTATTTCTGCCCTTCATTTCCCTTGGTTAGTGACCCTCGCTTTTATGTTCCTAACAGAACTCCGGCCTGATGTTCCATTAGGTAGAAACTTGCAGGAGACGGATGAGGCAAGAGACCCCTACTGTCCACAATACCGCTAATTGGTACACAAGGACTTAGGAAACATTTGACTTGTTAACTCTGCCGGAAAAAGCCTTAAATTGTTGTAAACAAACAAAGCTTCCAATTTCTATTTATGTCTTGGAGTTTAATACAACCATAAAGTAGCTATTCCTCAGAGGAGATGAAGTACCAGTACGTGCACGCATAAGGCAACACTGCTTTAGCTTATTTTTCTGCATTTAAAATAGACATTGGGCTTTTCTCATGTAAACAAGGGGATTACTACTTATGGGTGATCCTTCAATCAGAAGATATCGCAGTTCAAAATGTCACGAACAGGTGGTGCTGTTACTATAACATTCTAGTGAGAATTGTAAGGTTCCCCCACAGGGAGGAAGAGAAAAATAATTGCAGTCTGGACAGCATTTAGTGTGTTGCTAACAGTTTAACCCCTTAACGACCGGGGTATCAGCGCCGCGACGCGACTCAACGTCCACAGAGCATTTTTTTTTGTTTTCCGGTTCCAGACTCCCCGAATGGCGTGCAGCCACGGGGGGAGCCCGCAACTCCATGACGTTCATAGTACGTCATGGGTCGTTCGGTCAGATCGACCCTTGACGTACTATGACCGCCAAGGGTCGTTAAGGGGTTAAGCCTTTCAGTGCCAGAAGGTACACAACACGTTGCTCTGAAATGCGTTGTGTACCCAAATGACACTCATAGGGTTAAAGGAACAGTAAAACACATATGTTACATGACTTCTGCTGAAGAAAACACAGATTCTCCAGTTATTGGGAGGTTTATTTTACGAATGTTAATTCAATGCAAGTATGATTATAAATAAAACTTCTAGACACAGTTTCATCTGGTGCCCAAAAGACAGTACTATTCTGTAATGAGCTTTTTGAGCTAGCTTGAGTCATAGACTCTGGACAATCAGGAACAAGAACAGAACACCCAGTAAACCACAATATAAAACTGCAGGTTAATGTTCCAAAAAAACAAAAAATCTGATCTGCGAAGACTTTTCATTGGAAAATCTCTGAACATTGGAAGTTCCTTGGTTTATTCTCTGCTATTATCTTCTAGAACTGTGTGTAGGTATTTACAATTTGCAGTGTTTACAATATTGTTTTTTTGTGATGGGATTGCTGTGTTGGCTGTGTGTGGCTGGAATATTGTGTTTTTGAGTGATGTTATCTGAGTGTAATGGAAAGTTAATGTGTCTTCGTGTGTGTATGTGTGTGCAACAAATATTTCATATCTGCATGTGATAGATATGTTGTATTACCAATGTCTTGTGGAAATGCTGGGCTGTCTGTGTGTGTTTTGGGAGTGTTGTGTTGTCTGTGCATGTGATAAGAATATTTTGTTGTTTTGTGTGAGCAATAGAAGTGCATGTGTATGTGTAGTGGGAATGTTATGTGTGTGTGTGCAATAAGAACGTTGTGCATGTGTTTTGTGTGTGTCCGTAATGTCTGTGTGCAGTAAAAATGGTGCGTGTGTGCATGTGTGTGCAGTGTCAATGTGCAGTATACATGTTGTGTTTGCACAAAATGGCTGTGTGTTTTAGAAATATTGTGTGTGTAAGTTTTTGTGTGTGAGTGTGTGCGTGCAGTGTCATTGTGGGAACACAGCGTACAGGTTGGGGAAGCATGTCATATGGGAGGGTTGAGGAGGAAAAGGCAAATTGGTGTCTGTGTGCATGTGCCTGGGCAGCTCTACCAGGCAGTATGATTGTGTCTATTACACATTCAGATATTATCATTTATTCAGATTTTTCTCACTGGGTTGGATTGTTACTGGGGCCGACAAGATAGTAATGATAGCAGAAGCAGGAGAGATTTCTGCAAGAGGTCTTTACATTGTAACAACAGGGAATGAGAGTGAATGATCAAACAGAGGTGATTAAATGAACAGCTCCAGACACACATTTCTCAAAATTGCCATTAATTGAAATTACACTTTTAACCCCTCGAAAGCTAATGTGCTGTTCAATGCATTGTTTCAGAAACCACTGGAAACCTCTCTTACATTTGCATACCTCCCAAGTGTCCCTCTTTAGGAGATATTAGGGCTCCATACCTCCCAAGCGCCCATCTTTAGGAGATATTAGGGGTCCATACCTCCCATGTGCCCCTCTTTAGGAGATATTAGGGGTCTATACCTCCCAAGTGCCCCTCTTTAGGAGATATTAGGGGTACATACCTCCCAAGTGTCCTTCTTTAGGAGATATTAGGATCCATACCTCCCAAGTGTCCCTGTTTAGGAGATATTAGGGACCCATACCTCCCAAGTGTCCCTTTTTAGAAAATATTAGGGATCTGTACCGCCCAAGTGTTCCTCTTTATGAGATATTAGGGATCCGTGCCTCTTTAGGACATATTAGGGGTCCATATCTCCCAAGTGTCCCTTATTAGGAGATATTAGGGATCTGTACCGCCCAAGTGTCCCTCTTTATGAGATATTAGGGATCCGTACCTCCCAAGTGTCCCTCTTGAGGAGATATTAGGGGTCTGTACCTCACACGTGTCCCTCTTTAGGAGATCTTAAGGGTCCATGCCTCCCAAATGTAGCTCTTTAGAAGATATTAGTGGTACATACCTCTCAAGTGTCCCTCTTTAGGAGATATTAGGAATCCATACACCTCCAGGGTATCCCTCTTTAGGTGATATAAGGGGCCCATACCTCTGAAGTGTCCCTCTTTTGGAGGGACAGTCCCTCTTTGAAACCCAAATCCTTCTGTCCCTCTTTCCCACCCTGGTGTCCCTGTGTTTAGGTGTTCAGACTGTGTGGTGTGTATATAAGTGTATCGCCCTGGTGTCCCTGTGTTTAGGAGATCAGTATGTGTGGTGTGTATATAAGTGTATCACCCCGGTGTCTCTGTTTTTAGGAGATCAGACAGTGTGGTGTGTATATAAGTGTATCACCCTGGTGTCCCTGTGTTTAGGAGATCAGACTGTGTGGAGTGTATATAAGTGTATCACCCTGGGGTCCCTGTGTTTAGGAGATCAGACTGTGTGGTATGTATATAAGTGTATCACCCTGGTGTCCCTGTGTTTAGGAGATCAGACTGTGTGGAGTGTATATAAGTGTATCACCCTGGTGTCCCTGTACGTAGGAGATCAGACTGTGTGGTGTGTATATAAGTGTATCACCCTGGTGTCCCTGTGTTTAGGAGATCAGACTGTGTGGTGTGTATATAACTGTATCACCCTGGTGTCCCTGTGTTTAGGAGATCAGACTGTGTGGTGTGTATATAAGTGTATCACCCTGGTGTCCCTGTGTTTAGGAGATCAGACTGTGTGGTGTGTATAGAAGTGTATCACCCTGGTGTCCCTGTACGTAGGAGATCAGACTGTGTGGAGTGTAAATAAGTGTATCACCCTGGTGTCCCTGTGTTTGGAGATCAGACTGTGTGGTGTGTATATAAGTGTATCACATTGCTCCACAGCAATAAAACTCTCATTAACCATTGTATTATCTTTACCATAAGTGTTAACAAATTAGTCTGTGTGCATAAAATACTTTGGTCTTGTTCTAAATCATTTATTTAGTTACATAAAGATGGCAATGGGCCATGAAATAACCTCAGTAATGCTCCGCCCACCAGTTACACCCCCCAGCAACACCTTCAAAAACAAAAGTGTCACTTGGCCATTTGAAATCTTGGGGGGTGGGGTGCATTCTGGGGGGTTAAAGTGACCCTATCACCTAAATCAAAGAGCTTCCATATATGTTGCATTACTTACTTTTTATTTCAAAATCTAGTTTTTGAATCACTGATAAGTATAAATTGTTATACCTCCAAACATTTCAGATTACCAAAGAGGGACACTTGTGTTTTAGAGGGTGTGGTTAGGGGTGTGGCTGGTGGGGCATTACCAAGAATTTTTAGGTCATTTCATGACCTATTGACACCTCCTTGTGTAACCTAATAAATGACTTATAACAAGACTAACCTATTTTATTTGCACAGACTACCTTATATACACATATACTGACATTACGCAAACAATAATGTGAGTTTTAGCTCTCTAGATAAGTATATATACACACCACACAATCTGATTTCCTAAAAAGAGGGACATCAGGGTGGGAAAGAGGGACAGAGGGATTTGGGTCTAAAAGAGGGACTGTCCCTCCCAAAGAGGGACTCTTGGGAGGTATGAATTATGATAAGTAAGGCATACCGTTCCGGCACTTCCTGCCATAGCCCTACATTATCTCCCCCACTCACTGACACTTAACCTTTTCAGTGATAGTGGAGATGGGTAATGCATTGCTGAGCAGTGTCAGTGAGTGGGGAGGTAATGTAGGGATAATACAGGAAGTCAGTACTAGGGGAGGTGGGTGATGCATTGCGGAGCAGTGTCAGTGAGTGGATAGGTAATGTAGGGATAAGACAGGAAGTCAGTGCTAGGGGAGGTGGGTAATGTATTACTGAGCAGTGTCAGTGAGTGGGGAGGTAATGTAGGGATAAGACAGGAAGTCAGTGCTAGGGGAGGTGGGTAATGCATTGCGGAGCAGTGTCAGTGAGCGGGGAGGTAATGTAGGGATAAGACAGGAAGTCAGTACTAGGGGAGGTGGGCAATGCATTGCGGAGCAGTGTCAGTGAGTGGGGAAGCAATGTAGGGATAAGACAGGGAGTCAGTGCTAGGGAGGTGGGTAATGCATTGCTGAGCAGTGTCAGTGAGCGTGGGAGGTAATGTAGGGATAAGACAGGAAGTCAGTGCTAGGGGAGGTGGGTAATGCATTGCTGAGCAGTGTCAGTGAGTGGGGAGGTAATGTAGGAATAAGACAGGAAGTCAGTGCTAGGAGAGGTGGGCAATGCATTGCTGAGCAGTGTCAGTGAGTGAGGGAGGTAATATAGGCATAAGACAGGAAGTCAGTGCTGGAGAGGTGGGCAATGCATTGCTGAGCAGTGTCAGTGAGTGGGGGAGGTAATGTAGGGATAAGACAGGAAGTCAGTGCTAGGGGAGGTGGGTAATGCATTGTTGAGAAGTGTCAGTGAGTGGGGGAGGTAACGTAGGAATAAGACAGGAAGTCAGTGCTAGGGGAGGTGTTCAATATATTGCTGAGCAGTGTCAGTGAGTGGGGAGGTAATGTAGGGATAAGACAGGAAGTCAGTGCTAGGGGAGGTGGGTAATGCATTGCTGAGCAGTGTCAGTGAGTGGAAGAGGTAATGTAGTGGTAAGACAGCAAGTCAGTGCTACTGGAGGTGGGTAATGCATTGCTGAGCAGTGTCATTGAGTGGGGGAGGTAACGTAGGAATAAGACAGGAAGTCAGTGCTAGGGAAGGTGGGCAATGCATTGCTGAGCAATGTCAGTGAGTGGAGAGGTAATGTAAGAATAAGACAGAAGATCAATGCTTGGGGAGGTTGGCAATGCATTGTTGAGCGGTGTCAGTGAGTGGAGAGGTAATGTAGAGATAAGACAGGAAGTCAGTGCTAGGGGTGGTGGACAGTGCATTGCTGAGCAGTGTCAGTGAGTGGGGAGATAATGTAGGGATAAGACAGGAAGTCAGTGCTGGGGAAGTGGACAGTGCATTGCTGAGCAGTGTCAGTGAGTGGGGAGGAAATGTAGGGATAAGACAGGAAGTCAGTGCCAGGGGAGGTGGGTAATGCATTGCTGAGCAGTGTCATTGAGTGGGGAGGTAATGCAGGGATAAGAGAGGAAGTCAGTGCTAGGGGAGGTGGGTAATGCATTGCTGAGCAGTGTCAGTGAGTGGGGAGGTAATGTAGGGATAAGACAGGAAGTTAGTGCTAGGGGATGTGGGTAATGCATTACTGGGCAGTATCAGTGAGTGAGGAGGTAATGTAGGGATAAGACAGGACGTCAGTGCTAAGGGAGGTGGGCAATGCAGTGCTGAGCAGTGTCAGTGAGTGGGGGAGGTAATGTAGGGATAAGACAGAAAGTCAGTGCTAGGGGATGTGGGTAATGCATTGCTGAGCAGTATCAGTGAGTGAGGAGGTAATGTAGGGATAAGACAGGACGTCAGTGCTAGGGGAGGTGGGCAATGCAGTGCTGAGCAGTGTCAGTGAGTGGGGGAGGTAATGTAGGGATAAGACAGGAAGTCATTACTAGGGGAGGTGGGTAATGCATTGCTGAGCAGTGTCAGTGAGTGGGGGAGGTAATGTAGGGATAAGACAGGAAGTCAGTGCTAGGGGAGCTGGACAATGCATTACTGAGCAACTCAGGATCCAACAATTATTTCATTATGACAACATTTTGAACATCACACCCTATGTCTAGATCATGGTATTAACCCTTTGAGTACCAGAGGGGTATCCATCACATTGCTATACAATGCGTTACTTTCCCCTCTGGCACTCACATGGTTAAATAAATTTGTTTGGGTTGCATCCACAAACAACAAAAGTGGTCCTGGTGCTTAAATTCCTGTTCCATTCGGTTTCTGGACCTAGCTTGACCCCATCCACAGTTTTTAAATCCGTTTTGTGGCACAGAAACTTGCATATAACCTGCATGAGCAAGAAAAAAAATGAAACAACTTTTAACCCCTTGATTGCATGAGACTAGAGATGCACCGATATCGATTTTTTAAGACCGAGTACGAGTACCGATACTTTTTTCAAGTTCTCACCAATAACAATTACTGATACTTTATTTGCGGTCATTTGCCAGTTTTCCAAGGGGAAAATCAAGAGGTGGTGTATGTATGTAATTATATATATATATATATATATATATATATATATATATATATATATATATATATATGCTTTAGGTACTTGGAAAACTGGCAAATGACCGCAAAAAAAAGTATCGGTAATTGGTATCGGTGAGCACTTGAAATATATATACACACACACACACACCACCTCTTGACTCTTTATTCTCCCCTTTTGACTCTTTCTCCCCCTCTTGATTCCCACCTTTTGCTTCATTCTACCCCCTTGAGCCCCCTCCTTTTGCCTTGGCTTTTTCTCTCCCTTTAGATCCCCCTTTCTCCCCCTCCTTCTCCTTGACTCTTGATTCCACCCTTTTGCCTCTCTCCCTCCTGATCCCCCTTCTTTTGCCTCTTCTTGCCCCCCTCCTTTTGTCTCCTGATCCTTCCTCCTTTTGCCTCTTTTTCTGCCTCTTGACCCCACTCTCTGCCTCTTTCACCACCCACTGCCCCATCTTGCCTTTCTTACCCTCCTCTGCCAGGTGCTTGCTGTTCTCTCGCGAGCCCCGGCAGAGGTCAGCATCTGAGCGTTGCCATGGTAATCCGCGGCAACGCTCCGATGCTGCAGGAGTGAGAGAGGTGACCGGGGAGCATTGTGAGCAGCTCCCCGGCTCCCTCTCTGCAGCACCGACCCTGACAAGGGCATCGGTGCTGGCATCGGCCGCATTTGCGCGAGTACAAGTACTCCCAAGTGCAACCCTACATGAGACCTTGCTAGAATCGAAGGGATTAACCATTTAACGTATAGCAGTCATGGAGTACGATAACCCTTAAGCCCCATATACACTTCATTCAGAGAGTCGGCACATGTGAGCGATCACGTCTACCCGCTCGCCAAAAGAGAGGCTGAAACTGACCTCTCCGGTGTTGGAGCCATCAGTTTCAGACTCCTACAGTGATCCCTGGTCTTCCCCATGAGAGATGTGATCACAAAACCCATGAAGTGCCAGGACCGTCACCAGTCCTTAAGGAGTTAAAGGGATAGTAATGGATTATTTTAACAAAATGTAATATTGTAGATTTTTAAAAAATACATTAATTGATGCCATGTATAGTTTGAGAGATGTACACTGCTAAAGTTCCCCTTTCACTGCCGTCAGCCTCTAGCTTATATCATGAGATCCAGGTTATGGGACCGGACGCCGGCTCTTCAGTAGAGCCGTAATAACTATATCTAAAAAGATTTACTTCCCTGGAACGGTCTACAAAGTGTGCCTGGTTTGCAAGCACACTTTGAAGACCGTTCTAATGAAGTATTTCTTTCTAGATAGCTCTATTTTGGCTCTACTGAAGAGCCGACGGCCGGTCCCAGGACCAGGATCTCCTTCTGTCAGCTAGAGGCTGACATCTTTGAAAGGGGGAACTTTAGCAGCGTATATCTCTCAAACTATAGATGTCTGAGAGATCGGATCAGCATCAATTAATTCTTTTTTTTACATCCATAATATTACATTTTGTTAACATAATCCATTACTATCCCTTTAAATAATAGCCAGTAAAGTGGTATATAAACTGATACAGGGACACTGAGATTGCACTGGTCACACCCACAATACAGAATGTGGGTGTAAACAGAACAGCAGAGGCACCACCCTGAAAATTTTTAAAAAAGAATAGGATCAGCGGCAGCCCTCCAGTGAAAAGCTGTACACTGTCTCTTTAAAACCTATGTTTGACTGAAACCATTAAAGACAGTAAACTAAACAGGCACTGAGAGGTAGGACAAAGAGGGACCAGCAAGACTCCAAAATAGTCTTAAAGGGATAGTAATACTTCATTTTATCTTTATTTTATTTTGTAGGCATTAACAAAACATGAAGAACGATATAAGTCTTATCTCTCAAACCTTTATGGTTTGAGAGATATTCACAAGTAAAGTTTCTCCTCCCGTCCCTTTTAGTAGTGTAAGCCATCACTTCTCAGATGTGGAATCCAGTCCATAGACCAGACAGATAACAGAAGGGGACAATCTTCTTCCTATGAGAACAATGAAAGCCCTGCCCCCCCCTTGACAAGTTTTTCCCTTATCTTAATTGAAGATTGTCCCTCTCTGCAGTCTACCTGGGCACCTCCCTTCTGATCTGGCTGAGCAGTGTTACATCAGTAAAAGGGGTGGGAGGGGGATACTTTATCATTCAATTACTCTTGAACTACAAGTCTGACAGAATTGAAATAACACTCTCCAAAGTCCAAATACTATGATGATTAATTAGAGCCGCTTTTATTATGAAACATTACTATCACTTGAAGTGTTTGCTCATTGAAACTAGCACGTAGTCGTAGACTAGGGACAAAGACCAGATGTGGCTCTCCAGGCAGTTACCTACTCTTCCTAATGGGAGACCCAGTCCATGTTATTCACTCATAATTCATAATGAACAGGGTCCCCCAAAAGCCCAAACTCTTTTTTTTATCAAATTAAACCAAATCAGTCACTTTGGTTCCTGCTACAGAGCTCAGTTGCTGTTTTCCTCTGCTACAGAATCAGTTAGAGATGGATACATTTGATATCTTTGATTTTAAGCACAATTCATAAGCCCTTCATCCTCTTGAATTCTGCTTTTTCTCTCTTGATTGATGTGAACACTTAAGGTAAAGATGACAGGAAATCTCTGTAGTGTGAGTCATTCCCGCTACATTAATTTTCATGCCAATCAGTGAAAAATTAATTGGTTTAATCACATTACATGCGCAGGGTAAATTGGATCCACGTTACGTTCTGCTGAATTTGGTTCCAGGCTATACTCCTCATTGAGCAAGAATCTTTAATACGGTGGTTCTTGTGTATGTAATTAAAGGATTTTATTAGCAGCATCTAACATTATACTCAATGGCCCCTTTCTACTTCTAAATGACCCATTTAACAAGCATGATAGAACCATCACTAAGGACAATTACAGGATACGCCTGACTATTTGCTTGTCATAGCACAGATCTGATAATGTGATCATGTCATACATTTTTAGTAACAAATAAACATACCCATCTTCCTGTTTTGCCTACTAATACACAGTGTAATCCTATATGGTCCCCTTTGAAAGAAATGTATCTAATCTTCTCTTAAACGTATCCATTGTATTTGCCATTACCACATCCTTGGGCAAAGAATTCCATAATTTAACTAACATTACTTTAAAAGGCCCCTTCCTCTGCTGAAGTTGAAACCTCCTTTCCTCTAATCTCAAGGGGTGGCCCCTGGTCACCTGATCAGGTCTTGAAATGAAAAGCTCACCTTGATTTGACCTCCCATATACTTGTACAATGTGATAAGATATTCTCTTAGTTGTCTTTTCTCCAGAGTAAATAAACCAAGTTTGTCTAGACGTTCCTCATTTGTCTACACCATATTATGATGATGGGCATCAGATCACAAAGTAGTGTCAGGCTTTAGCAGTTGTTGGCTTTTTAGCTGCTAGAGGTAATAACTCTCAGTATCTACAACCAGGCAATAGTTGCTTAGCGATAATGGGATTTGTTGTGTCCAGAAGCTGGAGGGACAATGGTTGTCCACTCCTGGTCTGGCCTCAGTATGTGAAAGCCTCATATGACAAACTAGTTGAACAGCCCGTTACACGGGCCACAGTGCCACTGCCACCCGGTTGCGGGGCAGTCACGTGCAGTGGAGACTGCCCGTGCCACGACTGATACAGAGCTGGACACACGCCCAGCTCTGTATCAGCCGCGGCACGGGCAGTCTCTACTGCGCATGACCAGCATGCGCAGCAGTGTCCACTGCGCATGTCGCGGCGTTAAACACGATTTAGCTAATTATTATATAGGATAAGAGAATATATTACTTATTCCATAGTTAGTTGCTGCTCAGAACTATCACATTTTAGTTCTCTAGTGACATTACAGAGGAGAAATGTCAATGTTCGTATCAGCCTAATCTCATCCTAAGTGGTCTATTTCCAAAATGACAAGCTAGTCTGCTCAGCACGAAAACCACATAAACCCAGATTTATATTTCGGCCTCTACTCCTGGTCTGGGAGATTCTATAAATGAAGATATGGACCCTTGAAACATTCACTGGTCTGGGGCCACAGAATTTGGATACTGTAGCTCTCTGTACTCTCTCTCCCCTGATACATCCCCGATGTTATGAGAGGGACCTGGCACTGCTAGTAATATGGGGCGAATGTACGAATATGATGCCAGACAAAAAACAAGCGCTGGAATTGACTCTCTAGCCCTAGGCCCACGCAATGCCAATTGACTCAGCTAGTTACATGTCCCTCTGGCACTCAAAGTGTTAAAGGAACAGTACTATACCATAAAAAATGCTTATAGTTTTGTAGAGATTAAAAATATAAACGATATGCCACAAACCCTATCTCTCAAACCGCTATGGTTTGAGAGATATTCGCATTCAATGTTCCTGATATCAGCTGTAAAGCTGGCAGCAGGGGATCCGTGTCAGCCGACACGAGGCGGCTCTTCAGCAGAGCCGAAATCTCGTTATTTAAAAACATTTACTTCATTGGAACGGTCTACAAAATGTACTTGCAAACTAGGCACACTATGTAGACCTTTCCAATGAAGTAATTATTTTTAAATAAAGTGATTTTGGCTCTGTACCCGAATTGGGATGTCCTGCTGTCAGCACAGAGCTGAACTTCAGGAGATGGGGAGGGAGGGGGGGACTTTACATACAAATATCTCTCAAACAGTAAAGGTCTGAGAGATAGGATTTGTGCCAAATAACATATTTTTTAAACCTCTACAAAACAAGTATAATTTTGTATGGGACATTAGTGTCCCTTTGAAATAGTAATGATGGAGGAGTGTTTGCTGGTACATTGAAATGTACCCTCTGTCATTAGAGGTTAAAGGGATGGTAATACTTCGTTTTATCTTTATTTTATTTTGTAGGCATTAAAAAAACATGAAGAATGATATAAGTCTTATCTCTCAAACCTTTATGGTTTAAGAGTTATTCACAAACAAAGTATCCCCCCCCCTGTTCAGCCAGATCAGAAGGGAGATGCCCAGGTAGACTGCAGAGAGGGACAATCTTCAATTAAGATAAGGAAAAAAGCTGAAAAACTTGTCAAGGGGGGAAGGGCTTTCATTGTTCTCATAGGAAGAAGATTGTCCCCCGCTGTTATCTGTCTGGTAGTGTTGAGCGAGCACCCCGATGCTCGGGTGTTCGGGTGCTCTGACCGAGCACCCCCTGAGGCTCGAGTGCTCGGCCGAGCACCCGAACCCCATTGCATTTAATGGGAGGACTCGAGCATTACACCAGGCACCCCCTGCTCTGATGAGGGGAGGGTGCCTGGTCAATGCCCCCCTTCCACAATGTCCCCCTTCCACAATGTCCCCCTTCATCTCCGCAATGCCCACTTCATCTCCGCAATGCCCCCTTCATCTCCGCAATGCCCCATTAATCTCCGCAATGCCCCCCTTCCACAATGTCCCCCTTCCACAATGTCCCCCTTCATCTCCGCAATGTCCCCCTTCATCTCCGCAATGCCCCCTTCATCTCCGCAATGCCCACTACCTCCAGTCCCTGGTGGTCCAGCGGAGCGTCTGCAAGATCTGTGCCTCCTCCAGCACAGATCCCTGCCACCCGAACATGGCGGGCGAGCACATGGCGGTACTCGTACGAGTACCGCCATGTGCCGAGCAGAGCGATGCTCGAGCCGATCCGAGCATCGGCCGAGCATGCTCGCTCAACACTACTGTCTGGTCTATGGACTGGATTCCACATCTGAGAAGAGATGGCTTACACTAGGTAAAAGGGGCGGGAGGGGGAAACTTTGCTTGTGAATATCTCTTAAACCATAAAGGTTTGAGAGATAAGACTTATATCATTCTTTATGTTTTTTTAATGCCTACAAAATAAAATAAAGTTAAAACGAAGTATTACTATCCCTTTAATGCTAGTTGAGCTGTGTTGGCTGATTTGTACATCCACCCCACTGTGTCACGTGCAGACGTTCTGTATTTGTATGAGACCACAGCTGTCACCTTGAGAGTATCTGAGGTTTGTCCTGCATGCTTTGAGCTTCACTAGAGGGATAACTTTAATCCATGGAAACTAATTAAAAGCCGTCCTTTCATGGCAGCCGTACAATTGGCCCTGCATTTGTAATGGTTAGTATTATAAGTTTATTAACTGGCAGGACTCAGTACGCTAAGGATTTTACATGTTCACAGTCATAAGGATTAATCATCCTTCACTTGATTGTTTTTCTCCAAGGTTGAAGTTGTATCTATGATGGGATTAACCAGTCAAGTCCTTCAAATGTGTCTTGCAAAGAAGGAACTTCTGTTGAACCCTTAGATCTATACGTATATTATAGGGGGGTGTACTAATATAAGATTCCATGCTAAAATAAATTGATCTGTTGGTGCTGCTTCTCCCTATAGGTGGGCAGTCATAGGC
>CM074725.1:244982586-244988572 GCA_037306005.1 Rhinophrynus dorsalis
TTTCTGCTTGTTTAGAAGAAATTTTGAGCAAGCTAAATTGGGACAAAAAAGTATTTAAAGGGATAGTAATGTTTCATAACAAAAGCAGCTCTAATTAATCATCATAGTATCTGGGCCATGGAGAGTGTTATTTCAATCCTGTCAGAGTTGTAGTTCAAGAGTAATTCAATGACAATGTATCCCCCTCCAGTCCCTTTTACTGATGTAACACTGTTCAGCCAGAGCAGAAGGGAGGTGCCCAGGTAGACTGCAGAGAGGGACAATCTTCAATTAAGATAAGGGAAAAACCTGAAAAACTTGTCAAGGTGGGCAGGGCTTTCATTGTTCTCATAAGAAGAAGATTGTCCCCTGCTGTTATCTGTCTGGTCTATGGACTGGATTCCACATCTGAGAAGAGATGGCTTACACTAGGTAAAAGGGGCGGGAGGGGAAATTTTGCTTGTGAATATCTCTCAAACCATAAAGGTTTGAGAGATAAGACTTATATCGTTCTTCATGTTTTTTTTAATGTCTACAAAACAAAATAAAGATAAAATGAAGTATTACTATACCTTTAAGATCAATGGAGAATACCTACATCACTTATATTTAGCAGACAGTATCATACTCTTAGCCAGTAGTCCTGAAGAACTGCAAGAACACATTACAAAGCTACAACAGGGAAGCAAAAGTGTTGGTCTGAAGATGAATAGCAACAAAACACAAGTCATGTTTAACACATTTACCATACGAAGGATAATCACAGTAGATGGACAAGGAATAGACAAGAGTGGACAAGTGTGTTTACCTTGGACAGGAAATGTCAACAGATGGAAACACCACAATAGAAATTGAGAGATGAATAATACTGGAATGGCAAACATTTGGGAAATTTAGTAGTACTGTATTTAACCCTTTCAGTGCCCGAGTGGTACGCAACGCATTGCAAAGCAATGGGTTGAGACAAATTTACCACTCTAGTGTGTATGGCTGTGAAACATGGACAACGTGTGCATGGATTCATCAGAAAACAAAGGTCTATAACATCAATGAAGAGTAAAGCACCTGAAATGGAAATGGGCAGGCCACGTAGCAAGAAGACCTGATGGTAGATGGACCAAATGAATTTCGGAATGAATTCCACTCGATACTAAACACCCAAGAAGAAGATCAAAAAAGTGATGGGTAGATGAAATTCTCAAATTTGACTTTACACAGTGGCAACAAAAGGCACAGCACTGAAGCTGTTGGAGCCTTGCTGGGGAGGCCTTCATCCTACAGTGGATCAACAATGGCACAGCTGGCCTTCCTCAGGACAATACACCAATGAAAGTGACCCATAGAAATATGCTTCTTGTTGGTGCATCTAGTCTCCTTATCACATCGCAAGTATCTGCTCTTCTACCAACTCTAAACTGTGCCGGCACTTTGAAACTATTGGGTTCCCATTGGGCGCAATTACTGATAATCTTTGTCCTCATATGCAACATGCTATACACTTGGTACTACATAAGAACAAAAATGGACGCAGTATCCCTACAATATTGCCACATTATACCACAGTGTATTTGTAACTTTTGTATTGTGACCATTATCGCCGATATCTTAGCTTAAGTTCACTAAATGTTACATTACATTCTATACACACGGCATCTCAACCTCTCGCTCTCTATATATATCTAACTATGATCATAATCAGTGTTCCTCTGGTTTAATTTCCCGCAGCACAGGCTGCTAGGCTCGATTCGCTCGGCCAACACTCAGACACCAGAGACAGGCACGTGTCACAACGCGCCGGTGTCCTGATGCCAAAGCTGCTTACAAATCTTGTTGAGCAAGCTGTGCTTGCTTATAACGCCCACAATTATGTTAGATTGTCAAACACACTAGTATGATTTGTTACGTAACACTGGTTACACATGTCGCGCGAACGGCATGCTGGGTTGCATTACGTCACAGCGACCTTAGAGCCGATTCGGCATCTTACACAAGGTGGGGTATTTCTATGGGTCACTTTGATCTGTGTATTGTCCTGAGGAAGGCCAGCTGTGCCTGGCCGAAACTTTAGCATTACCTTATAATAAAGTTCTTCTAATTAAGTCCTGAGTGTGCCTTATATCCGTTCCTTATTGCTATATCAGCTTTTCTAAGAGCACCCAGGCTCCCACTCTTGAAGTGAGAGTGCTTCCACTCAAGACTATTATATATATACATACATACATATACTATTGTTCAAAAGTTTGGGATCATTTAGAAATGTCCTTGTTTCTGTTGTGGGAGCAGATGACTGCATAGTACGTAAGAAGTGCCCATCAAGCCAATCCAATTTGTGGGAGGTGCTTCTGGAAGCATGGGGTGAACTCTTTTCACATGACCTCAACAAACTGACAACTAGAACGCCAAAGGTCTGCAAGGCTGTAATTGCTGCAAATGGAGGATTCTTCGAAGAAAGCAAGGTTTGATGGACACAATTATTATTTAAATTAAAAATCATTATTTCTAACCTCATCAACATATTGACTGTATCTTGTATTCATTTTGCAAGTTATTTGATGGAAAACAAGTAGTGTGTGGATTTATATATATAACAGACAACAAAACTGTTCTGTAACCTAGTCACCTACTAGTTTGTGTGCTGGCTAATTAGTTTAAAAAATATGTTTTTGTTAACGCTTTGAGTGCCAGAGGAGTACGCAACACATTGCAAAACAATGGGCAAGACATGAGAAACATGCATGTTTACAGAGGAAGAAGTTCTACTTCAACTTTCTAAGATAAAAACAGATAAATCAATGGGACCAGATGAGATACACCCAAAGTTACTAAAAGAACTTAAGTGTGTTCTGGTAAAACCTTTAACAGAATTATTCAATCAGTCACTATCGACAGGAGTAGTTCCAGAAGACTAGAAGGTAGCAAATGTAGTCCCGCTTCACAAAAAAGGTAGCAGGGAAGAGTTTGGTAACTACAGACCAGTAAGTCTTACATCAGTAGTGGGGAAATTAATGGAGACTACACTAAAGGAAAGAATTGTTGAATATCTGAATTTGAATGGCTTGTAAGATACCAAACAGCATGGGTTTACAGCAGTGAGATCCTGTCAAACTAACCTCATAGATTTTTTTGACGGGGCAACTAAAATAATAGACCAAGGGTAGAAGTAGATGTCGCTTGTCTAGATTTCAGTAAAGCATTTGACACTGTCCGTTATAGAAGACTCATTAATAAATTGCAGTGTTTGGATGCAAAAATAGTTAAAGGGATAAGTCAATGGCTGAGTGACAGGAGACAGAGGGTGGTAGTCATTGGAGAATATTCTGACAAAACATAGTGTTACTAGCGGGGGGCCCATTCTTTTTAATATTTTTTTGGTGATACTGCAAAAGGGCTTCAAGGCAAGGTATGCTTTTTTGCAGATGATACAAAGATCTGCAATAGGGTAGACATTCCAGGGGAATAAGCCAAATGACAAGTGATTTAGGTAAATTAGAAGAACGGACAAGAGTGTGGCAGCTGCAGCCTAATGTTGATAAATGTAAAATAATGCACTTGGGACATAAAAATCCAAAGGATAAATATACTATTAAGGGTACTGTGCTGTCAGAGACAACAGAGGAAGGGGATCTGGGAGTAATTATTTTGAATGACTTAAAGGTAGGCAGGCAATGTAATAAAGCAGTGGGGAATGCAAGCAGGGTACTGGGTTGTATAGCTAGGAGCATTAGTAGCAGAAAAAGGGAAGTAGTCAGGCCACTCTACAGATCTCTAGTTAGACCTCACCTAGAATATTGTGTACAGTACTGGAGACCTCATCTCCAGAAGGATATAGATACTCTAAAGAGAATTCAAATAAGGGCTACTAAAATGGTAACTGGTTTACAGGAAAAGAAATATCAGTATAGACTAAAGGATCTGAACATGTATAGCTTGGAGGAGAGAAAAGAGAGAGAGGGGGTATGATAGACACATTCAAATACATGAAGGGATTCAACAAAGTGCAGGAGGGAAGTACATTTCAAAGGAGTAAAAATGTTAGGACAAGAGGCCGTAGTCTAAAACTAGAGGGACACAGGTTTAGGTGTAATGTAATGTAAGAAAGTTTTACTTCACTGAGAGGGTAGTAGATAAGTAGAATAGCCTACCAGTAGAAGTGGTAGAAGTTAATACAGTGAGAGAATTTAAGCATGCATGGGATAGGCATAAGGCTGTCCTTAACTTAAGAAAAAACCAAGGACCAAATAAGATTTGAGGTTTTTACAGTAGAAAAATGGGCGACTAGATGGGCCGAATGGTTCTTATATGCCGTCAAATTCTATGTTTCTGTGTTTCAATGCATTGCCTACCCCTCTGGCCCTCAAAAGTTTAAAGATATAATCATACCTGGGAACTCTCCGGATTTGCCCCCAAGACGCCGGTTTTGACCCGCTGCTTTACCGGGTCTCCGGGGCAGAGGCTGAGTCCTCCGGATGTGGAGAGTTTCTGTTGAAGGTCTACCCACTTCCACTCTTCCTCCCCGTGTTGCTCCTTCCCCCCAGCCTTCTTTTAATCTCTCCACCAGTCACTCGCATGAAGCCCCGCCCCTTTTTGACGCGATATGCGGCATCCTTCACACCACCTATGGCAGCAGTGGACTCCCCTCCAGGGAGACAACAATAGAAAGTTCTCAGGTATGGATATAATGTGGGCCTCAACTTGGTGTCCGGCTCATCCCATTTATCTCATGGGCCTCACGTTGGGCGTCCATGCTTTAAAGTGTTAATACTGTAGTAGTGTCTGTGTCTCTTTAGCATTCCAGGGGTCAAAATGACATGTAAATGAATGGGAATTAGAGGAATGTAAATGTGTTCCCTATGATGCAGATCGCTTGCCTTAGAATATCTCCGCTTTTGTCTTTGTTATTAAATCCCCAAGTGGTTTGCGTATTTTTTTTTGACATTCTGGTACCTGAAAGGACTTGTATGAAGCTGTTTCTGTAAGAAGCCTCAAGAAATAAAAGTTCAATCAAAAAAGTACACTATTGTTAGGTTAAAAATACAAAAGATAACACAGAATTAGTTCTATGAAAGTGTTTATTGTGCATGAAATTGAAAGCATATTTGTTCTACAAACCAATGACTGAGGCAAATTGCTCTGCACCGGCGGTTTGTGACATTAGCAGTTTTTTATAGCTACATAAAAGTGAACTCTGCTTATTATCTATTCTGATGCAAAAATCATGGACAAAATCAATGGTGCTCATTGTACAGTGTCTTCCAGGCACCTCTCAGATAATATTTGCCAGTATAATAATATTCAGAATACTTCAGATGGAGAAATTGTTTTGTGGCACCGAAATATGAGTATTACTGAAGTTTGCTGCACTAGACAAAAGGGTGAATGTACCAGTCGGTCAGTACAGCTTGTTACAGGGAGAGGGTATGATCCATAAATAAGTACAGACACATCTACTTTGGGGTGAACAGACCACAGTGCTATTTAACTACTTTTCACTCACATTATTGTTATCGTCCTTATTCAAACACAACAATAATTAACCATTAACCAATAATCAATCATTAACTTACAGTCCTTGCCAATCCGCTTCCCTTGAAACCAAGCATGGCCAAATTGTACGGGCACATGCTAAAATCCCCACATTCTTCAGCACTTACAGCTGATTCCCATGTTCATCAGCACTTACAGCTGACTCCACCATTCTTCAGCACTCACAGTTGACTCTACCATTTTCAGAACTTACAGCTGACACCACCATTTTCAGCACTCACGGCTGACACCACCATTCTTCGGCACTTACAGCTGACACCACCATTTTCAGCACTTACAGCTGACACTACCATTTTCAGCACTTACAGCTGACTCTACCATTTTTAGCACTTACAGCTGACACCACCATTTTCAGCACTTACAGCTGATTCCCATGTTCGTCAGCACTTACAGCTGACTCCACCATTCTTTAGCACTCACAGCTGACACCACCATTTTCAGAATTTACAGCTGACTCTACCAT